>NW_023591562.1:0-75376 GCF_014843425.1 Jatropha curcas | reverse complement strand
TTCCTTTCTTTTTTTTTTTTTTCAGAAGTATATATTCAGTATACCTGTGGGAAGCTTGAATGGTTAGATGCTTTGCATTCTTAATGTTTTCATTTTTTATTTCCTTCTATTTGCTCAAGCTAACTATTTAGGACATCTCATTTTCTCACGAATAATTTGTCTGGGACCAATTTTTTCTTTTCCAATTGTATACTTCAGGGAAATGGCAACCAATAATATCCTTATGGTCTTCTGAAATAATTGAGTACTTGGATCTGGAATCAGATTTAATTTTTCATGATTTTACACTTGAAACAAAATCCAACAACTAAATCATTTGGGTAATAGGCTTGTATTGTAAGAAATGATTGTTCATAACTTTATATGCACACTACTTATAAATACAGCAAAGGCGTTGTTGTGAGATAATGTTATTCATAAAGGACATTTTGAGCGAGCTAGCAACTGATTGTTGTTCTAAACTTTTTTACAGGCATCATGGAAACCCACAGGTTGCTATAGATTTACTGTCCAAAGCATTGGATATTCTGCAGATTACTCATGGGACAGAGTCACCTTTCACAAAAGATCTCTTATTGAAATTGGAGCAAGCGCGTGCTGGGGAGTCTTTCAAACTTACACCTAATGATATTAAGTGATTTACTTCTCAACCATGCAAGTTCCTAGAAATGTTCAATTTCTGTGTTGTCCAGTGATGGCAAACAATGGTTCTGTTAACTTGACCTTTTTGTATATGGCTAGTATTTGAGGATGCAGCAAGTCCATTGAAATGTTCAGTTATATGCGTTATCCAGCGAAGGCAGATAATAATTTTGTTAACTTGGCCTTTTTGTATGTGGCTAGTATTTTAGAATGCAACATGAAACTCACAGGTTTTCTATCTTTGATTGGTACTTAACTCAAACTGTTTTGGATTAGTTTTTCTTTTCATTTTCAGTTCTTTGCAAGATTGAGCTCAGACATGATTGAATGAAATTGACAAGGAGTATAATGTTCTTGGAAATAAACTCAGAGCATTAATTAAAATGCAGTTTACATCAGACAAACACAGACCTTTTAAGCACCACATCAACACTGGTTAAAATTCTTGGAAATAAACACAGCATTATCAGTAGGATAGATAAGGTACTGGATAATATAAGATTTTGAAGATTACCTCAACTGTTTGGAGGCTCATTGAGATTTGAGTTTTCGAAAGCATCACCTTGGCCAAATCTTGACTTCTGAAATATGCTTGATCTTGTAATTCTCTTCACCCAGTAATCGCCTTCTAAGGTCTTTATGTGTATTAAACAAAATCAATTCTTCAAGAGTAGATATATTCTGTAAGCCTTCAGGAAGAAAGCTCAAGTTCATACAGTTGTGAAATTCAAGATGTCTTAAACTTGGAAAAGCTCCATTGACAATCTCTGTCCACTCAACTAGGAAACGCTCTGAAGAAAATACAAGAGTTTCAAGCTTTGGAAACCCACCTGCCTTACAGAACTCTTTGCCAATGCACTTTACTTTATAAGCATCACCTATATAAAGAAGCTTTAATTTGGGAAGATATTGAAGAGCAGGGGTAGGGTTCTCTAATAGGTTAGAATAACATAAAGATAACATAGTGAGATTATCCATGGAAGCAAGCCAAATGGGAATTTCGACAAGGCCACCTAATAATGTGAGACCTTGAATAAAAGTTGGAGGGGAAAATGATTCCAACTCTGGAAGAAGTGAACGACGGTGTCCCTCAGCTTGAAGTGACAAAGAGACAAGATTTTCCATCTTCGTAATGGCTGCAAATAGTTCACTGGCATGATCTTCAGACACACGCCTAACACTGAGTCGTTGCAGTTGCGTTAATGAGCCTAGTTCATTGGCAATGCCTCCTCCAGCATATACACCATCTAAAGTATGAAGATTTTTCAATGTTCTAATCCCACTTGAAACTCTAATTTCGCGATCATTGATGGTCTTGGACATTATCAGGTGTCTCAATTGTTGAATATTCAAGACTTGCATCGGCAACTCGTCCATGAGCTGTCCGCAGCCGCTTATATCCAGAGTTTGTAAGTTTTGAAGATTGCCTAATGTGTGTGGAAGTTCATCCAGATATGACCAATACAAGCCCAAATATCTCAGGTGAACCAAATTGCAAACTTCTTCAGGTAATCTCTCTAACTTGCCATCCAAATCTAAAACCAATAGACGCTTCAACTTGCAAATAGTTGCCAAATATGCCGGAGAAAGGCCTGGAGTAGAAGCAAAAGAAGAAGAACGTCTGTCTGCAGTAATCAAAAACAGAGAACGAATTTGAAGGGTTCTGAAGTCAGGAGGAATGTCCTTCCCGTCATCTTCTATTACAGCCCGAACAGGTAAATTCACAGCTTTAGCAAAAAACTCCATTTCATCCACCTCAACAAGACATAATTTGCTATATAGCTCAGGAACTTCCATTTCATGCCAACTGTTTTTTTCTTGTACCACCCCTAGATCAATTAACTCCTCAATAATGTTTTTTGCGGTATTATCTATGATTTCACCTTCTATTTCTAGTATCAGAGATTCAGCCAATAAAAGCCGAACTATTTTATCCTTCACTACAGGATATCTCTTGGTAACTATAGCACAATAGTCTAAGCAGGACATGAGATAATCAGGGAGACTTTCATACATTGAAATCAAATAAGCTGAACAACTCTTACCTATTTTGTTCATTGTCGTCTCTGCAAAAAATGTTTCTGTTCGATTATCTGATTTTCGAGTGAAGTAGATTTGAGGCATACTTTTGGATATCTAGGAACTGAAAATGTCTGTAGGAACTGAAAGTTTAAAACCCAGAAGAAACAACTAGGATGGGATTGAGTCTCCTACTCTGGTTTCACAACTAATTTAATCCAATTAAGAAAGTCAGCAGTCAATGTAGAAAGAACAACTCATGTGGGTCCAGTAGTGGTCACTCAACAAACTCTCTTTTTGAGTCAATGTAGAAAGAACAACTCATGTGGGTCCAGTAGTGGTCACTCAACAAACTCTCTTTTTGAGTCAATGTAGAAAGAACAACTCATGTGGGTCCAGTAGTGGTCACTCAACAAACTCTCTTTTTGAGTCAATGTAGAAAGAACAACTCATGTGGGTCCAGTAGTGGTCACTCAACAAACTCTCTTTTTGAGTCAATGTAGAAAGAACAACTCATGTGGGTCCAGTAGTGGTCACTCAACAAACTCTCTTTTTGAGTCAATGTAGAAAGAACAACTCATGTGGGTCCAGTAGTGGTCACTCAACAAACTCTCTTTTTGAGTCAATGTAGAAAGAACAACTCATGTGGGTCCAGTAGTGGTCACTCAACAAACTCTCTTTTTGAGTCAATGTAGAAAGAACAACTCATGTGGGTCCAGTAGTGGTCACTCAACAAACTCTCTTTTTGAGTCAATGTAGAAAGAACAACTCATGTGGGTCCAGTAGTGGTCACTCAACAAACTCTCTTTTTGAGCCAATCGACGCAGAGAAAACTCAACAACTATCACCCAAGACAACTCCTGTTCTCTTCTCTGTATGGAGGAATTGAACGGTTTCCTTCAACATAAAGGCTTATGAGTTTCTACTGACCCTAGAAATGAATCGCTGCCTTTTCACCGCTAAACTGTTCTCTCCTTTC
The DNA here is from genome assembly GCF_014843425.1 of Jatropha curcas. The sequence goes on along the minus strand of NW_023591562.1, from coordinate 71,736 downwards.
TTTCTCACTTGCAAGTGTTTATCTTTGACATTTTTTTTTTTTTTTGAAAGGCGTGTTTATCTTTGACATTACACCCATATAAAAATGCCAACTTTATCTCTTGGGTTGGTTCTCGACTCTTTGGAGTTGAAGAATGAGCCTCTTTCTCTCTATCAAGTGTTTATTTTCATTACTATTGCGTTGGATTTGGGCCCAACCATATAAAAATGCCAACTTTATCAGTTGGGTTGGTTCTACATAATTGGTACAGCTCAAATAGAGTTGACAAAATAACGCAAAGACCCATCTAGATCAATACAATTGCCAAAAATAAATACAGGCAAAACTTACAACAAAGAAGAAATTATCCTCTGTAACTTCCATAGCAATTAAGGTCCACACGTGACATATTACTCGTGTTCATTGAAATAACTTCCATAGTTATATTTGAATCTGATGCTTTTGGTGTTCAATTCTTTGCCTCTAGCTTGCCACCAACATTCTTATATAGTTTTTGGAGAAATAGATTTCACATCTTCTAGGACTAGAATCTAGTCGGGCAAGATTTTGTAAAAGAAGAAAATTTTGAATTTAGTATTTGTGACAGATCTATTATTCAAGTTTACCTCAAGGGTAGGATGAAAATCAGTGTGTAAAAAATGTGTAGCTACAGCCTACAAGTACTCTTAGAATTGTTTGAAGATTTTGACCTCTTGCAAAGTCCAAATTTTTATACGTATTAAATTCAAAGGTTATCTAAATTAGTATAAAAAGGAACCAGAAGTCAAATAAAATCTCATAATTACAAAAATTTCTATTCAACGGAATAATAATATCAATCCACTTAGGCCGAAACTGCTACAGTTTCCGCAAGTGTGTTTCCAACATCAATGAAAGGTTCTACCCATCGTCCAAATAGGAGAGCTTAGCATAATTCCTGTTCTATTCCAACACAATAACACAACAGGCATGATTACATATTACAAACAGATGGAATAGCATAGAAGAATTTCCACAATTCCATTCGAGCAAAAAGGATCTTCACACTTGAACACATTTTTACATCTGAAAATGAATCTATTTCTCTATTTCCAGCTTTGACAAACACTCCCTCAATTGTAAGGAAAGTTTACATATTTGTGAGAGCAACTTACATTGTTGGTCTCTCGATGTTAATAATGACTGAGATGTTACAGTAGTGACTGGGTCTCTAAGTAGTTGTTGGAGCTCACGACAGAGCTTAGAGGCTTCCTGGTTATTAGCACAAGCATCTGCAACGAGTTGAAGCAGCATAAAGCCTTGCTCTTGAGGCAAGGATGACTGGTGAGGGACTGGGGGAACGAGAAAAGGGTGTTTGAGTAGTTCAGGAATTCTCCATCTTTCATTTCGATCCCAGGCAAGACATTTTTTCATAAGATCAAGAAGCCATGGATTTGAAACTGGACCATAAGTTATTTCATGGTTTGGGTCTGTTATAACTTTGAACTTTGCCCAGAAAGTCTTGTACTCTGCAAATGGGGTCCTCCCATATACCATTTGATAAAGTATACAGCCAAGAGACCAAATATCTGAAGGCCGACCACACTTGATTGTGTTTCCATTTGCATCACTCTCATTGCACAAGAATGCCTCAGGAGACATGTAGCTCAGAGTGCCTACCTGCATAGTAGAATTTGAACAACTAAGCAAACTTATGAGTGAAAAATTCTTGCAACAATATACCGAATGCACAAAATCATAGCAAGGAGAATTGGTGGCTGATGAATCCAGATCAACAAACAAAGCAGAAATTTCAATGGTTTTTTTGAATAACACTAAAAAAAAATCAGAATGAGAATGAGAATTCATGATAATAAATCCATAGATAGGCATTTCATGTTCTGAAAAAGATAACATCAACTCAAATTTTCATCAGCAATCACTTTCACTAATATTCAATATCCAACACTAGTTAACAAAAATAATTTTGATTAGAAACAACACAAGGGACCACCTTGTAATGCTGACTAATCATAATTCATATGAAGAAATGTAATCAAATTCAAATAATTTTTTAGAACAGCAAGTTTTAGCAGAGTCTGTGGATCAAAAACCCAAAAAAAAGGAAAATCACATAAAGAAGACATTACTTTCTGCAAGACAAAAGCATTAGCAATTTAGCATTGGGGACTGCTATTCTGAGATTGCACACTGGGAATCAGTAGATGGCATTAAATATCAACAAAATGCATGATGCTTGTTAACCAAGTGTGGCTTCCAATGGACAATTTGAAACGTATAGATATTGCACTTATTAAATGCAACGATTACTCCCATAAAAATATAAAAGAAAGTAGCAGCAGTATGGGCAAATAGCAAAGATCCAGCAAGTCACCAGAAAGGGTCACAAACTGACGACAATCACATTTCTAAAGTGAAGTTTACCTGTGAATCCCTTTGAATATTTGTTGTATCGCTCATTATGGCTTTGGCAATGCCAAAATCAATCAACTTTAGAGAACCTTTGACGAGAAGAAAATTAGCTGGCTTCAAGTCAGAGTGCACTATGCGCTCCTCATGTATAGTGTTGACAGCTTGAAGTATTTGCTGCAAAATTTTTTAAGCAAATGTCAATCTTTCATTTCGGGACAGTACACAAGATTCATTGTGTCTAAAAACTACAAAAATTTTTGAAGTGTATTTAGGTCATTAGAAATTAGTGCTATAAGATTAAGGCAATGCTGCGACCAGTAACTTGCAAAGATTTCTCTTTATGCAGGCTAACACACCCAGCTATTAACCGCTATTACATAGAAAAAAGAGAGACAACTATTAGGAAGATGAAACAACAATAATCTAGTTCACGTTAAACATAAGAACTGATTCAACTTATGCAGTCACAAGTTCCATTGGTTAGACTAGTGTCCCTAGAAAACAAAAAAGAAAATGGAAAGTTGTTCCCCACTTTTAAAGTTCAAATGACTTAGCCAGCTTTAACCAGAATCAAACAGGAAACAATTTTCACAGAAAAACCTTCAGGCATAACGACAAATATAATTAGCAACTACAAGACAATGTAATGTGTACTCAAAGGACCTGCCAGTAAAATCTGAGCCAATTCTCATCTATGCTCTGATCAGTGCCATCTATTTCCTTCCATTTCTGTGACAGCATGTGAGCCAAATCAATTTCCCCATATTCAAGGACCATGTATATATATCTATCATCCTTAACCCTGCCATCTTTATTACTCATGGAACCATTCATGACTTCACGGAGCAAACTCTTATCTGTCACCTAATACCAAAAGAGAGTATTAGAAAAACACCAAATAAAATAGATCTATAATAGCCTTTAGGTGTTATGCAAAATTTAAGTTTCTCATCAAAGCATAATAGGAGATTTGCATAGGAAGATTTTACATGCAGTCATAATTGGCATAAAATTATCTGCATCCTAATTAATGCAGAAAACGTTTTCAGTTTCAATTGAGTACCTCATAGTCTATTAACTGTATAATGTTGTTTTTTCCCTTCAATTTGTTTAGATACTCGATTTCCTGACAAAAACCATATGCAGTTGCATAATCACGGCCCTTGAGCTTGATTTTCTTGAGTGCATAGATTGTACAGTCTGAGGAAATGACTTTGTGAACCTCACTGCTTCCTCCACTACCTATCTTACCAAGCCTTTGATAGAGCTTGCCATTAACTTTAAAGAACATGTCAGGGTCATAATTCTTTTTACGAGGCACTGATGCACCTTTACTACTTGTAACCTTTTCTTGTCTTTCTGGTCTAGAAGTCTCCAACTTCATATCTGAAGATGCATTTTTGGGCAATGGATCCAGAGATTGTACATCATTAACATCACCTGCAAATGCCCTCTCTTTCGTTGGGTAATCGCCAACATAAGAAGGATTCTTTTCAGTGTCAGTTTCCTTGGCCAAACTTCCCTGTTTCTCCCTTGTCAGGTGATGTTCTTTGATTTGGACATCAATAGTAGATGTTGAAGCTTGAGCTGCAGTGGTTATCTGGTCAATGTGCATCCTGCTCATGTCCTTTAATGAAGGATAAGACAGCTGCTCCATAGTTCCTTGACTCATATGCTGAGAATTCACATTAATATCACCCGATGGTTCAATTGCCACATGAGTAGCAGTTTCTGCATGTGAACGATGGCAATAGGTTGTTGAGTTAAGCATGGGTGCTGATGTAGAATGGACAGATGTTGTGGTTGCACATGATTGTCCAACAACTGAAGATTGGGCAGCAGGTTGGCTTAAAAAGTTCCTAAATTGATGTAGTTGGTCCTGAACAACCATGGTACTTTTTGGCAACAAAGGTACTCCACCATCACTCCTCAAACTGATCTCAGATTCCATGTCGTGAAAATTCTGGCGCTTTAATTCATTATTGACCGCGGTTAATGCCTCTACTTGATTGCTGACGTCCCATTCCATTTCTGTCAATGCAAGTGAATCCATATAAGAAGATAAGTCGTCCAATCCAGTGGCCATTTGATCATCGGCCCCTGCATGTTGGAGGCAAAGGCAAAAAAGTATACCAAAAGCATAGTGACAAATTCAAGAATTATTTCCCATCAGCAAGAGTTCAGAAACTTTTAAAGAAAACCGCAATAACAGAGAATGTGGACAAGGGGAACATACAGCAAAGCTGACTTTGAGCAACAAAGTCAAAATAATAGGTAAAAGCAGATTACCTTGTGAAGTGGCATTATTTTCCATTGAAAATTGGACCTTTCTCTTGCCATCAAGATTATGAGCTTCTACATGTGACAAGGGCATTGGATTATTCTCTTTACAATCAATAACATGCTTGGATTGATCTCTCTGCACATCAGATGGTTTGAAATTTTCATTTGAGGTCTTTGTGATGGTGCCTAAAGTGGAAGGAGGGGTAATTGATGCATCTTCTTGAGTTTCTCCAACAAAAGCAACTGAATTCTTTAGTTGCATAACTGAATCTTTTGTGGCATGACCCTGGCTTGATAGAATGACATCCTGAGACTGCTTCACACCAATCCTAGGACCCACACAAGAAGCTGCAGGTTCAGATGTTTCGCGTTGTGGAACCAACATCCGTTTTGGCATTAGTCTTTTTGTCTGCATGGTACCTAACAAACATACAAAGCAGTTGGCTAGTCAACAAGCTTTGTACTTGAATAGCCAAAATTGATAATTGAAATATTTTCATTTCTAAATAAATAAATTCCTTGAACAGTCAAAATTTCTGATTCAAATCTTACAGGAGTTCCTATCTTTTAACAATATCATTAGAACTTTAGTATCCACGTTCCTATATGGGAGACATCAACAAAATGCAAACCTGCAGAAGTTCTTCATCAAATAATTCAACACAATCAAGCTTAACCTTTTTTAATTGAACATAATCACACAATAGCCTTTTTTTTTTATATATATAAAAGGTGAAAAAACAAAGAAAGCACATCCCGCCAAAAATTTGTAGTAGTCCACAATCTGAAATTGACAATGCTGAGCTAATATCATCCAAAAAATGCACTAACCTAGCAGATCTAATCTAAGCATATCACAGTAAAATCCAACAAGAAACTTTAATTTCACCCTTTTAGCAATCTAAAATGGGTTCAAACCAATTAAAACCCTAATTACACAAATTACAAATACTAACGAACTACGAAAACCATATCATACATGCACATACGCATATTAATAGAGAAATACGAAGTGTACCGACGGGCCGGTGGCGCTTGAAAGCGGCTTGAACATGCCGGAGAAAGTCCGGCGGGGAGGAGGAAGAGAAAGACGATGAAGAGGACGACGTCGTATCAGCGTTGATAGGATGGACGAGATCCTTTGACGGAGGAACAGCTGGGACCGGAAGGTTAGCCTTCCCGTCCATGGCCGGATCTTAACGGCATTTCCGTATGAGAGAGGTTCAATAATAGGTCACAGAGACAAAAAAAAATGACAAGCAAATTTCAGGGTTTTGGCTAAGTCCATGGAGAAGGAGAGAGATTTGAAAGAGAACGAAGCAACACTCACTGATCAATCATCACTGGTCACTGGTCACTGGCAATTGCCAATTTGCAAAACGCAGATTGAGATTTGAAATGGTATATTGGCGCTCTAGGCGTATCTAATGGGCTGAAAGTGGGCTCATTCGGCGATTTGGACTTTTTTGAAAAGCCCAGTTCCTTAAAATTTAATCGGGCCGCTGTGTGTTCGGCCTACTGTAAAGATATGGGCTACCAATGTTTGAAATAAATCAATTTGCAGTAAACAATTCAATTGCAAATAGTCGTAGAATTTAATTTTTTAAAGTAGAATGAATTTCACAAATGAAACCGTCTATACCAAATTAGATATTGGCTGCATATCAACAAGTGTTATATATTAATTTTCACACAATATATTAGCTAAATGAATGTTTAAAATAATTATAAAGGGCATTGAATGGGTTGATTATACTACACTTTATACTATAAATATATAACGGAATTTAGAATGGTGGATCATATATATCATTCACAAGATGGCTACGACTAAAGTTATTTTATAATACTTTAAATTTTATTGAGGGTGATATAAAAAATCTCATTATTCTCCTCTTATTCCTACATTTATATATAGTATAGATAAATTACCAATCGAGTTAATCCTAAAAATACATAAATATAAAATTGATTTTCCATAAAGTGATATCTATATATTCTCAACTCCAGCATGATCTGCCCTACAAATATATAAACTTTGGAATAAAAATAGCCTCGAAGAAGGGTAAAGTAGACATAATATGAATGAAGCAAATAATTATTGGTCTCTTTTGCAAATTTCAGTCTTTTTTTTTTTTTTTTTCTATATGATCCCGAGCAAGTCTTGATTGGTTAAAGGCTTATAAAAGCTGAGCATTGCCTCTTATTAAAGTCTTAATAATTAAACATACTTATAATTCTGTAATTATACAAAATGTTTACGATCATCATCTTGCTTTACGCATGTTATCAAAGGATATTATCAATTATTAGGAAGCAAAATAATACTCTATTTGTCCATAAACATAACTTATTATAGAGTAGTTTTTAAATACAACTCTTTTGAGAATTAAAAAGTAGTTAATAGGCTTTTTTTCAATTTTACGCTTATATACCATATTCATTTTAAAGTATAAGTCATTTTAAGTATTTTAAGGAGTAACAAATGATATTTTTCCGATGTTACCTTTATTATGTTAGATATAATTACTATATTTAAAAGTTACCCTTAGTTTTGAGATAAATAGTAATTTGATCAAATTACCTTTGATTTTGTTATAATTTACTCTATCTGTTCTAAAATATAAGTCGTTTAAGATTTTTACACAAGGATTAAGGAAGCAATTAATTCTTATAGATTATAACGAAATCAATGATAATTTGACCAAATTATCATTTTATCTCAAAACTAATAGTTACTTGTGAAAGTATTTATTGTATCTAATGTAAATAAGGATAATATTAAAAAAATATTATTTATTACTCCTTGAAATAATCAAAAGGACTTATATTTTGAGATAAAATAATCACTAAAAAATGACTTATATTTAGGAATAAATATAAGTCAGAGAATTAATAGGATTTTTTAATTTCTATGCAAAAATCTTAAACAACTTGTATTTTGAGATATAGAAAGTATTAAACACATTAGCTATTTTTACAATTTTCTAAAATTTTAATCAATTTAATCAAATTTATAATCATTTCCTTATATGTTTCCTTAATATTTTTCGATTTACACTTATTTACAAAAGTGTGTACAGTACTTTATACTACTCTCTCCTGTGTTTTTTTTTTTTATATAGGCAAAATCATATTTTTACCAAGATTAAGAAATAAGTGTAACTAACTATTTTTCCTTAATTTTTCCTAATATACCCCTAGTATCACATTAACTCTTTATTTAAAATGTAAAATTGTCTTTAATAATATGTCTTGGTTGAATAACGCAATAAATGCATTTGTCTTCTTTGATTAGGGAATAAAAATTCAAATCTTTGAAACTCAATTCTACATCCTTAGTTGAAATTTTGATAAATATGTTGGTTTCCTAAAAAATTGGATCCAATTTATAAATTGGACTACTCAAAAATTTGGACAAATATAATAATATGTCCTCTAAAATGTACACATAAATCATAAATCGGACCAAAAATCAAACGATTGCAAAAAAAAAAAAAAAAAAAAAAACTAGTATCACCAGTTAACTCTTTATTTAAAATTGAAAATGCTCTTTAATAATATGTCTTAGTTGAATTACGCAATAAATCGCATTTGTTCTCTTTTGATTAGGGAAATAAAAAATTCAAATCTTTGAAACTCAATTCTACATCCTTAGTTGAAAATTTGATAAATATGTTGGTTTCCTAAAAAAATTTGGATCAATTATTAAAATGCGACTAACTTCAAAAAAAAAAAAAAAAAAAAAAATTGGACCAAAATATAATAATTATTGTCCTCTAAAATGTACACATAAATCATAAATCGGGACCAAAAAATCAAAACGATTGGCAAAAAAAAAAAAAAAAAAAAAAAAGTTATATTATAGCCTTTGAGGGAAACTTATTATTAGTCTCTCTTGTATTAAAAAAAAAAAAAAAAAAAAAAAAGTTATATTATAGCCTTTGAGGGAAACTTATTATTAGTCTCTCTTTGTATTAAGTTGCATTAAAAAAAGGAATTACTTCATAAAAAAATAGCCCAAAGTGTAAAATGACAACTCTTAGCTGTGCTCTATTTCTAAATTTTGAGCTATTTTAAAACTCAAATTCTATCTCAATTAGAACATATTTTCTTAATTGGACCATATTTATTTTTCCAATGTAAATTTAAAGAATAACAATTCTATCACCAAATTTTCTTCATAATCAACGTCCATCTACACTGTTGTCTACCATTACTTTGATAATCTCCCTTAATAAAACTTTCATAAAGAATAAGAAAAGGGTAGTATTGGTTTCATATTGATTTTTTGTCAATATTACCAAAAAAAGAAAAATTTTCTATATAAAAAGAACACTAAAAAAAAAAAAATTGTCTGTATAAAGAGAACGGAGTAACAATTAACAACCTCAAATAAACATTGGGAAGTGGGAAGTGAGAAATGGTAGAAGAATTAGGGTTTATTTATTAAGTATTATGATATTCATAGCTTCATAAATGTATGCCTTCTCTTATCTGGGCAACTACTGGTGTGAGTTCAGACTCCACTAATTCTGCTTCCCAGTGAACTATATAAATTTATAATTTTCATTCTTTTCAATGATTCTGTTTTGAAATTGAAATGCAAAAAAGCCTTATTTTATCGTATCAAAGTGCTTCTTCAAAATTCAAATAGAGGCTCTACTTGCCAATCTTGTCTTATTTATTTTTGTTTTTTTCTCAATTTTGTACAACTTTTGTATAATTAAACAATCTACCACTAAATCTTGCTAAAACAAAACCTCTTTTCCCATGCCAAAGGCAGAATATATAAAGCATATTGTACTTGTGTTCTCTCCCAACAAAAATGTTATCCAACAAACAAAAACTTTAAACATAAAGCAAAATGTTATTAAAGCTCTAATCTTTAGCTTTAGATAATGAAAATTAAACCCCTATTTGAATTAAAATTGCTTTTCTATAGTACTACTATTCTCACCTTCCTAACGGTTACTAGAACTATGGTTTTCTTTTACAGTTAAAAATTGGCTTAGGAATATTTTGGGTTGGTTGGAGGTAAAAAGCAAGAGTTGACAGACCATTAAATTTCTTAATATGAGAGTTTTGAGATTGGATTTAATTAAGCTAATTATTATTATTATTAAAGTAAAAAGCTTTGTTCCAAAGCATATGGGCTGGTATGATTTTGAGGCAAAAGGAATCATGCAGGCTGCAGCTTTTCCCAATAAGAAAAGCCATTGTCATTATGGTGTAATTAGTGTGCAACTTCTTGTTGGTGATTTGTGGCTCTTAAGCCCAAAAATATACCTGAGGATGCCAACAGGATTAGGGCTAGGGCTAGGGCTAGTTCATCGATGAATTTGTTGAACCCATTTCCTTTTCCATTAGCTCCTCATTTTGCTTCTTTTCTTCTGGGATTACAATATCCATTTTTACAAAGTTATGAATAATATTAATCCAAATCAAAGTGTCATTCAACTTTTTCTTAATACTTCCACTGCTCTTTACTTTCTTATCTCAAAATACAAGTTATTTAACATTTTTATACATAAATTAAGAACGTAATTAATTTCTTTAAAGTGTGATAAAATCAAAAATAATTTGACCAAATTACTTTTTTTTATTACACATTACTCTCCCCTCACATCATTAAATAAAGGTTAAATTATAAAAAGATGATTTATTATTCTTTAAAGTATTCAAAATGATTTATATTTGAAACGGAAAGATTACTTTAGAAAAAATATTTTTTATTGAAATTTCAAAATCAAAGTTAAAATTATAAATTTGCGGATTAGTGAAACACCCCGAATTTTTATTTTTGAAACTTTTAAATTTTTATTTAATTAAAAATCGAGAATTTTGACCGTGTGGGCTGTAAATGTAATAAATAATCGAGAATTTGACCGTGTTGGCCTGTAAATGTAATTACTAGTCTCAATTACGAGCCCAAAATTTTAGAAATTTTTGGTCCAAGCCCCAAGGGGCAGAATTATTCGGGAAATTTCGATCGAGAATACTTAAAATTTTGACAAATCAAAAGGAAACTCAAGTTATCGAATCGAATATTGATATCGTTCATATTTTAATTAACCTATTGAGGAAATGGACGAAAATATTATGGAACCGTAGCCTAATAAATAAATTAAATCGAACCGGGCCTTAAAATCAATATTCGATTTTTCGAAAAAAACCCACACGCAATAATCCAAACAAACCTAGTGGTCAAAACCTGTAAGACCGAGCAAAGAATTCAAAGCCAATCAGTGAAATAGATCGAATACCGGTTCGAATCGAACCGGAATCATCTAGAAAACCGACATACCCTTTCTTCTTTCTTCTTTCCCCTCCTCTTCTTCTTCTCTCTCCGCGCGCGACACCCTCCTCTTCCCCCTCCTTCTTCTCCGGCCACCAGACTACGATGGCGGGTGACGATCGATCCCCTTCTCATGCCGCCGGTCACTGTTGGCCAGATCCTTCTTCCACGTCGATCAGGCCTTCAGCGGCGACGACGCGAGCCTCTTCTTTCAGCTGACGCCCAGCAGGCAACTCCGGCGAAGGATCGAATGATTCTGCGACGAGAAAGCTCTAGGTGAGCTCCAATCGATTTCCTCCATCCTGTGTGAACGTTTCCATCAAGAATCGACAGCTTTTAGGTTGGAAGGGAAGTTTAAAACGCCTATTGGCCGACGGGCAAGGCAAGGATACTGTCGACAGGCTTGTTCCGGCAAGCGAGCCACTAGCCCAACAAATGATTGTTAGATTTGGACTCCTCACAAAATTGGAGTCGGTGGTGGTAACCTGCACGTTTCTGGGCATTCGCAACTTCCGGCCACCTGTGGACGGCTGGCGGCGATGGCGGTACGGTGACCGGCCGCGAGGCCGCCGGCGAGGCACTAAGGAAGGCACCAAGGGACAGAATCTTCCTCTCTTTGTGAGGATCGTGGAATCGTCACCTGAATTTCGATCGGTACGCCCTAAGTTCCATTTCCTGATTTGTGTTATAACTTTCGAATTTAGAACCATCACATAATTAAATTGAATTCAAATAAATAACCGATCAAATATCATCCTTGCTAGAAATTAGATAATTGGCATAATGTAGTTACAAATTAATTTTTAACATTGTCAAATAAACTACATGAATTAATATTATAATTAGGCGACTTGAGGAGGAGATAAATTAGAATTAATTAATTAGTTAATTAGATGATCATTAGTCTAAAACTGATAAATTAGAATTAATTAATTAGTTAATTAGATGATCATTAGTCTAAAACTAGTTGGTTGTGCATAATGCAAAGTAAGATGAGTTTTAGTAGGTTGATGGTTAGATGCGAAATTTGGATGACCTAAGGTTTCGAAAGCCTAACCACTTCTGGTATTGATATAAGAATCGAATCTAAATAAATAGTAGTTATAAATAGTTATTGTTAAAAATGATTTTTAACAACTTAACGGATTAATTACCATAAAGCTATTAATTTGGTCAGTTTATGATTTAACGAATAATCTTATGAGTATTGTTAGAACAAGTTGAAAGTCGCTATAATTATGAACTTATGGTTGGGATAGTTGGGTGTTGATACTGATGTTAAGGAGGATGGATACTTGATTTGATTGATTGCTCGAGGGATGGGCTGTGTGTATTGACTGATAAATATATAATAATACTGTGTTATCTAAACAGGTGGATAGTCCAATTTTTAGGGGAGGTGCTGCCGAAATTTCAATAGAACTTAGACTAATTTTAACTATGGTTTTAATTCATTAACATACATTAATAGGTTTATTTTTAGATTAATTCTATAACTTAAGCATAATAAATGAGTATGCTCTTATAATATATTTATTTATTATCTTTATTATCATTTAATTAATCTAAGTATTTAATTATTTTCATTGTTATTGTTTATTATTATCATTATTTTATTGTTTTGTTTATTGTTAATGCGTATTTATTTAATTATTAAAATTATTTAATTATTTAATTGCATTTGAGAATGGTGTCTAATTTTGCATTGCATTAGATGTTCAACTGATCAATATGTCTGCAATTAATTGCAATGTTTGATTAATTGTGTTGTGATAATGCTATGCTTTGTTTGTGTTGAATTGGGATGAAGTGGACCACCATGGGTTTGTGAGGACGGTCTGTGATATGGATCCTAAATATGATATGATATTTGACCGTCGGCCAGGAAAATGGGAGATCGGCGCCCCTGTGTGCACCTGATGATATGGATTATATGGGAATTCACAGGATGGCTTCTTGTTGTTGCGCACCTGATAATCTAGATTTGATTGTAGCCCGCAGGGTGGCCTCCTGTGGTGAGCACTTGATGATCTAGATTGGATGGAGAGACCACCGGTTGCCCTCCTGTTGGTATGGAAAAGAAAAGAGAGAATGGGAAAAAACAATGAAGGACTGGTCAGTGAGGGCATTTAGACCAGTTGGCCCGTATGGGGATCGCTCCCTGCGTGCACCATGTATGAGAGGGCAGAGCCATGTGTGAGGACGGCTCGTTGGCGGTTTCAGGTGGTGCCACTGGACTAAATTTCCACGTGATGTGATTATTATGAAAGATTTAATAATTGTGAGTGCTGCTGATATGCATTTGTGTGGACTGGGCTGTGTGAGCATAGTAACTAGTCGGATGACTAGATGAATATATGTTATACATTTGTGTGAAATGCGTGTGTTGGCAATTAATATTATTCATTAATAGACTCAAAACATCTCTTTTGTTTAAATCTTTCAGGATAGTAGCTCTTCTAAGTCCCGAGCTATAACTCGCTCTTTCACTGTTTAGAAAAGACTTCTCTAATTAGTATTGATGTGCAATAATTATTATTCATTAATAGACTCACATCTCTTTTGTTTAAATCTTTCAGGAAGTAGCTCTTTCTAAGTCCCAGCTATAACTCTGCTCTTTCACTGTTAGAAAAGACTTCTCTAATTTTAGTATTGATCTATTAAATAGATAAATGTCCGACGACTTATCTGTATTCATTTGTTAGTGAACTCCGCAGTTATAGAATTTGTATATTTATAGTCGTATATTATTATAGAGACAAAAATTTGGTGAGTCTATATTATAAATATAGTGTATTGTAAGCAGGGTAATTTGTAAATGTTTAAGATGTTTTAAATTTGGGCCGAGATTTAATAGAATCTTGAAGTTTATTTTCCTATCAGTATGGGCTGAATATTAACAAAATTATATTGAGATAGTAAATTTTTAGTGTTTCAGGCTTACTACGGGCCTCGGGAGCCTTAAGCTTACCTGGGCTCTAGTGCCGGTCCGGCCCATGGAATCGGGTCGTGACAATTAGCAACACGAGTTAATACTTCTAGATTTGATTCTCTTGTTAATTTTCATTAAAATATATATTTTATAGTTTTTCTAATTGAAATTTACTTAAATTGTAAGTATTTGAGTGTATAAATTATAACATATCCCTTAAACATAGTATCTTATGGTATAAAAAAAACAAAAAGCTACAAAACTTGTTTTATAATTGTCGGATTTATGCTCCTCTTTCCGTCAAAGTGACTACACAATCATTAAATTAAATTATACATCTAGTATGGCTTCTAGACAGTCTAAAATAATTAATTTGATCCACTTTAACACTTTAGTCACATACCCTTTACCCTATTTTAGTGAGTCCTCTAATATTTAATGAGGCAACACGTGGAGACAAAAAACTTGATCAACAATGAATAGAAATAGAGTGACGTAATTGAAAAAAGAAAATAAAAAAAAAAAAAATACTCCATTTAATAGTTTGGGGGACCCATATTAATTTCTTCCGCTACTGATCCGAGTATCTCTTATGTTATTGAACGGTCAGATTCCCATCATGACATTGTTATCTACATAACAATAAATCCAATATAAATAAAATTTTGTCCATATTAATAGACCATTATAACTTCGAAATCCAGATAAAACGCCCTACAAAGCAAAAGCTTCTCTGCAACTTCCACTAGTCTTATACGCAGTTGTTTAGAGCATGTGAGGAGAAAACTCAAATATCTACCATTTCTTTATAAGCTCAAGGCTTAAGCTACATTCTAGTTTACTCTTCAATGGGTCAACCTAAACCTAAAACCTCAAAAAAACCCATGAAAGAAATCAAGCAGAACCGAAACCAACACCCTCAAAAATCTGAAAAACTACCTTCTTGGTTAGCTGTAAGAGGCCTTTTTACCTGTAAAGACTTGCAAACGCAACAGCAGAAGCAGGAACAGGAACTAAAGCAACAAAAGCAACCACAACAGCAAAAGCAAGAACAGCAACAGAACAAGAAAGAGAAAAAACATCATCAAAATCAAGAACAAGCCTTGGAGGAAACAAGCAAGAAATGCAAGAAAATTAAGTGTTCAGGCTCACTATGTAGCAACACAAAGGTCATGCACAGGCCTGAAATAGCGTCTCCTGATATTCAAAGAAAAAGGGCTTCAATGGGTTTAACTAGTAATAATAGTGATAC
Organism: Jatropha curcas; assembly: GCF_014843425.1. The sequence continues at coordinate 56,580 of NW_023591562.1, read as the reverse complement.
CTCAAGTAGATCCATGAAGACTCCTCTAAATGAAATTAATGGGGTTCTATCCTCTACAAATTCTTCACTTTCTGCATCTTCTAATTCCTCTCTAAGCAATGTCGGGTCTTTTAGAGGAATGCCATTCAGGAGATTCTCTGGCTGCTATGAGTGTAGAATGGTGGTGGATCCTGTTCTTGGATTCACTAGAGACCCTTCTTTGAGAAGTAGCATTTGTTCTTGCCCTGAATGTGGTGAGATCTTTGTAAAACCTGAAAATCTGGAGCTTCATCAAGCAGTTAGACATGCAGGTGACTTACTATTCCCTTCAAGTTTTACAATATCTCTTTAATTATTGTACTTTAATACTACTTAGATTTCATAATTTGTTTGTTGGACCAAAATAGTTGGTTTCACTTTTCATCAATTTTCAGTTCATGGTATAATGCTTTTCGAGGCCATAAAAACAAAAATATGGGTTAATTTAATTGATGTTATGTTTTGAGTGATATTTTCTACTTTTGGCTGGTACTTTCGATATACCCATTACATATGTCCATACAAAATCCATCATTACCAATTCAAATTCTTTTACCTTCCTGATTTTGGAACCACACTTCACAGTATCTGAACTAGGTTCAGAGGACACAAGCAAGAACATAGTGGAAATCATATTCCAATCAAGCTGGCTAAAGAAAGAAGCACCAATTTGCCAAATAGACAGAATCCTAAAAGTCCACAACACTCAAAGAACCATCACCAAATTTGAAGAGTACAGAGACTCCATCAAAGCCAAAGCCAACAAACTCCAAAAGAAGCACCCACGTTGCATAGCAGATGGGAATGAGCTCCTCAGGTTTTACTGCACTAGCTTTGCCTGCTCACTAGGCCTAAATGGTTCATCAAATTTGTGCAATTCAATTCCACACTGTAACGTGTGTAGCATTATCAAAAATGGGTTTAAAGAATCCACAACTGGAGGTGTCCATGGACATGGGATTCTTACAACCGCAACAAGTGGTAAAGCTCATGACAAAGCTGCACTATTAGAGGACAGTAATGGCAATAACAGTGATAAGAGGGCGATGCTGGTCTGCCGAGTAATAGCTGGGAGAGTTAAGAAGAGCATGGAAGGTAACATGGAGGAGTATGACTCTGTAGCTGGTGCTATGGGGGTTTACTCTAATTTGGATGAGTTGTATGTGTTCAATCCCAAGGCTATTTTGCCTTGTTTTGTTGTTATCTACGGAGGTTTTTAGTAGTAGGGTCTAATTTATTGGCTTATTTCTTGTACTTTGTGACTATTTAAGGGGGGGGTTTAATGCTTGCTTACCCATTTTGTTTGATTGCTTTGTGACTTTATCCAGGAAAAATCTTAGATGATGTTTATATTCATTTGTTTTTATGCGAGGAAACAGTAGCAGAAGAAAATATTGCAACTTTGCCAAAAACACAGTTGGGGATTGTGAGAAAATAATTAACAATATAAATTGGTGGGGTGCATCTTACTTGTATCCCATGCAAGGCATTAATTGTACATTGGGCGTATGCCCTGTTGTCTACTTACCAGAGCATAGTAGTAATAAATTTTTGTTCTTTTATTTAGTATTTATTTTTAATTTTACCAATAGAATCAGAAGCTTGGAATAGCTTACAAAGGTCAAATTTTTATTTTCACAAAGTTAGAAATTATTTTAGGAAGGAGATCTACGATTCGAAACTCTTCCTCCACAATAACATTCATATAAATGTACGAAAACTTCTAGTTATTAATAATTTTGAATTTTAAAAACGTTTCCCCATATTGTTTCTCCGTTTTTTCCTTTCCGTTTCTATATAACATAGTATATAACTAAATAATAATAATAATAATAATAATATATGTCCAAAAAAATAAATATCGAACTTCGACACTTTTTTATTATGAGGTATAAGAATTAAGAAAGAAAAAAGAAGGATCTTTGCAATTGCTACCCACGAAATGATATCCCAAATATCCATCTTTTGACTGGATGTGTCCTAATGAGCACTTGGGAGTTGGGAGTGCTGATCTGGCAAGATTTGTAATAAAATAGACTTATGCTACCTAATAGCAACACTGGAGTTGCTCAAGATCAGAAAATTCTGAGCTGATGTACTGATTTTGTTCCCCAATTAATATGAGCTGGAACTAAATGATCTAACTATGAGCCACAAAGGCTAGACAGTTAGTGGTCAGGCACCACAAGCCAAGCCACTATGTTATATCCAACCTTGTTTTGTAGCCTGCAACAGTGGTCGCGCATGGGCGTTCTTGATTTCTGTTGCATTTCTATCCAAGATTTACTAATATTAATTGACCCTTGTTTTGTACTCATTGCCTAATCATTTCTAATTTTTCTTGATTTCCTAACATAAAGGGTCAGCATCCAAGCATGGGTTTTAATAAGACTTAATAGCCTCTACTTCTATTATCTCTAGAAAGATTTTGAAATTGGAAATCAATTTCATCTTTCCTTCTTGGGGAACTATTCCACTTAGTATATTTTTTAAGTATTGGAACCCATCACCACTATGTCAAACTCAGTGCCTCAATAGGTGAGTAACACATCTAACTGTCAATTAGTCATGTTATAGTGTTATTAAGAAATTCCCAATAATGGTCGCAGAGGAATTTTTCCATGTCCGTTGGGCGTAGCTTTTGTGCTGTGCTTTTGGCTTTAGAGTCATTGAAAAAGATAAAAAAGAGAATTGACCCACTGAAAAGAGGAAATACAAGCACGATTCATAATGTAGAAGCAGTACTAGAGAGAGACAAATAGTGAAATGATTGAAGAAGAAAGAAGCGTAGCATGAGAAAATTGAAAAGAGCGTACAAGACAGACAACTATTACAGCTATAGAAGGAAGCCTTACAAAGCAAGGGATAGAAGCTTTCCATAAACAGTGACAAATGGTCTCTGGGTCAGCTGGAACCCACCCATGTTGGAGTTGCTTGCTCATGTCTGTTAGGTCAGGGTCAAATGGCTGGACCAGGTTAACTATTTAGGACCATCCCATCTTATCTCATCTAATTACTTTTTTGGAAGTCTGTGTCTGAAGCAAATGATTATTAAATGTGATAGGAGGAGTGGGCATGTATAGACAAACGCAAAATTTACAATCTTAACATGCTTGTTCATACACGTACACAAGCATGATTATGCATTTTCCGGTTAGGGTGATATTGACTTGGGTTGATACATAAATTCATCTTAAAGTTTGCAACTTTAACAATATGGAATATTAAACATTATAGGTAATTTATCGTATCGCACCCCTCGATTTGTCAATTTTGTACATGTTATATCCTTCTCCATACTACAACAATAATTTTTAGAGTTTTATCTTGTATTTGTAAAGTATTGATGTTATATATGGTTAGCACAATATTTAAAATAATAGTATATTTTCACTTTTTTTAATTATCTAATAATTATTTAATTGATATAATTTTATAAAATACACTATTTCAACAAAATAATTTTTATAAATTAAATGTTTAGTATATACAATTTTATAAGCTGAGGACATAATATATTTTCTGCAAAGACGAGATTTTTATGTGTTTGGCCTATTGACTTGCACAGTTTAGGTTTTCAGACCTCATGAAAAATCATAAATGAGCAAGAAAATATCTCGTGAAACTTCCGGTTTGGGCGTCGCTTGGACATGGAATGACAAGGCAAAGTATATAGGTACCCTTGAGTTTGGGACAGACAGGGCCCGGACAAAAATTTTCAATTTTTTTGGGGTCGGGCTGTACTCAGGCCTAATTAAAAAAATTGACCTAATTAGGCCCAACCTGTGCTCAGGTTTAGACAAAACTGAGAAAATCACTGTAAAGAATATCATTTTGCTCAGTCCAATACTTACCCTAAGTCTTTATCCCTCAACCTAATCAATTTCAGTTGGCCAATATTATCAAATTGCTCTGTTAAATTCAAATGAACTCCTATTTAATCTATTTTGACCAAACATGCCAACAAAAAATCAACTATAACACTTGGAATGACTGGAGTGAAATTTCAATTTACATGACAGATACTTTTTAATATGCAATAAATCATGTTTGAATCTTAGATGTTTTATCAGCCATCTCTTATTTCAAAATTGCCCCCAATGTTGAGAAAGTACAAAAAGTATGACACGGCAAAACAGTCATTAAAATAAGGAGCCCAAACCTTTAAATCCGTTGACTCTTCTAGTTGTTTACTCATTTCTTCTATTTTTGTGCCCTTTAGAGTCCTTTCCTGTAAAAACAAGACAGGTTGACTGGTCAAATTTTATACTGTAGTATCTGCAATCAATATGTGACTTAAACAAGAATACTGCCCAAAGCTTATGAACTGCCCAGATAATAGCACTCCAAATATGGAATAAAGGTGGAAAAATTGATTGCATTATTTTCCTTTTCCTTTTCCTTTTCCTTTTTCTTTTTATGGGTTCCAGAATCACAGCAAACCTTGCTACTTGCCTCCATGCATAACTAATGTTTGTTGTTGCTCTTCCTTCTTACTCCTACCAATTGCTCCCAATTTGACTTGAGAAATTTATCTGTATCTTGGAACAGTCAGCTGGATGCACCGTTGAGTGGTGAAATTATGTTCGAAAGAAAAACAAGGAAACTTGAATAAAGACATAAACAGAAAGATTAATTTATAACCAAAATAAAAGATACGAGCATGAGAACATGTAGCAATCCTTGATGTGCATGTGCCATTCATCAAATCATGCAATTCAGAATACCTGTAATTATATACTGCAATTATTAGCAGGTATTTAAGCTTTTCTACCAAAGCTTTTCTTATGGAGAATGTCTGAAAGTCATATTCATGATCTCTTATGATTTCTCTGCATCTCCTGGTTTTCAGCAACGTGATAACAGGTTTTTACTTACAGGTAATGTTCCTTAAATGAACACCCTTGGCAAGCGTGATTGATAGCTAAATAGCAATAAGAATTTTTTAACCACTTAAGTTGAGGTTCAGACAAGATGCATTTGGGCCAGGGAATACACCTAACTTCAAGTCTCAATCCAGCTCGTTCCAGCTTCTTTTATACCCAATTTTCTAGCACCTTCCCTTACTTGGCTGAGACTATCCCACATTCCCAATGTTGCATAAGCATTTGAAAGCATGACATATATTGAAGGATCATCTGGAGAAGTAGCAAGAAGCCTTTTTTCAATTGTACTAATCAGTTCGCTGTTCCTATGAGTAGCACATGCCCCTAGCAAGGAGCTCCATATGGTTTTGTCAGGCATAAATGGCATCTCAGATATTAATTTCTCTGCCTCCTTGAAACATCCAGCTTGGCCAAGAAGATCAATCATACAGTAATAATGTTCTATTTGAGGTTCAAATCCATGATCAAATTTCATTGACTTAAATATGTTCCATGCCTCTTCAATGAGACCAGCATGTCTGCAGGCAGCAAGGGCACCTAAAAAGGTGACTTCATTTGGCTTTAACCCTATCTCTACCATCTTTCGGTAAAATTCTACAGCGTCGTTTGCCCTTCCATTCTGCCCACAACCCACAATGACACTTGTCCAACATACAACATCCCTGTCAAGAATTGAATTAAACAAAGTTATGCCATCCTCAATTTCACCACATTTTGAGTACATGTCAATTAAAGCTGTAACGGTAACGCCTTCAGTTTCATACCCATTCTTAATACAGAAAGCGTGAACCTGTTTGCCACTTCTTAGAGATGCTAAACTTGAACAGATTTTTAGAACATTGGAAATAACATATTGATCAACTTCAAGATCCAGATTAACCATATCTCTGAAGAGTGAAAAAGCTAAAGAGTTTAATCCCATCTTTGTACAGCCAATGATTAAACCAGACCAAGCTACAATATCTTTCTTCGGAAGCCTGTGAAAAAGACCAAAAGCATCCTTAATGTTTCCAAGTTTTGCATAGAAATCTATGAGGACACTTCCAACAACATAATCTAATTCATACCCACTGATAACAACCAAACCATGCACTTGAATACCCAGTCCTAAATCGAGCAGGTTAATGCAGACCTTCAAAGCAGCACTGAAAGTGTAAGAATCTATACAAGCACCAGAAAGATGGATTTTTGAAAGCATAGTAAGGGCTTGCCTATTTTGTCCATTGACCACATACCCAGAAAGCATAGAATTCCAGAGTGCCAAGCTATCAGAAACTGAACCATTGCAACCTGAGTACTGATCAAATAGCGTAATTGCTTCACTTAACTTATTGCAATTTGAGTACATATCAACCATTGCTGACATGGTAAAGCAGCTAGATGCAACTCCTGACTTTATAACATAACAGTGAATCTGTTCCCCCATTGCTAAGAAACCAACATAACTACATGATTTAAGAGCACATGGAAATGTGAAATCATCTAGTTTAAGCCCTTGGCGGTGCATCTTACAAACAAACTCCAATGCACATAAACTCCTATTATCCACAAAACCAGCGATAATGCTATTCCAAGAAACAGTATTTGGGTTTGGCATTTGATTAAACAAATGCATTGCTTCTTCCATTAACCCTTCCTTACAACATCCTGAAATAATTGTATTCCATGTAATAGAATTTGCATCCAGAAGAATCCCATCAAAAACTTCCCTTGCTTCATCTAAACTGCCACATTTAACATACATATCCAAAAGGGTATTCATTAAGATAATGTCATTGTATAATTTCTCTCTATAAATTCTCTTATGAATCACTTTACCCAATCCAATATCACCCACAAGACCACACGCTTTCAAAATAACGGAATACATGAATCTATTAGGCACCTCGGCATTAGAATCTAACATTCGCTTATAAAGTTTTACACATTCATGAGGTTTTCCACAACTGATATATGCAGAGACCATTGTAGTCCAAGTAACAATATTTTTACGGGGCATTTCATCGAACACTCTACGCGCATCGTCTATAAAAGAGCAATGCACATACATTGATATCAAATTGCTGGCTATATATACATTATGAGAATACCCAGTTTTGATCAGACGAGAATGAAACGATTTCCCGTGTCTGAGTGCTTGAACTTGGCCACAGTAGCGTATTGCTGTCACGATATGCTTCAAGTCCATTTCCAATTAGCCCGTGAAGAAATTTCTAGCATCACATCGCACGACGTCGTCTATCCAATAATTCAAAGACTTCGCTTTCCTTGGAATATAATGGTCTTGACGAGTGATTTGGATGCTTTTGGTCGTCGAACGACAGCCCGTTGCAATAAACAGGTCGCCCAACGACTTCGTTTATTGAATATACAGTCTTCTGTTTTTGAAGAAAGGACATGAGATTAAGATATGTTTGGTTTAATGAACAAGTCACACGTGCGTGGTATGACTAATTGCTAAAGGCATTGTGAAAATTAAAAATGGGCCGAAGCAGCTTGAAAAACAACTTTCTACGTGTTACTGAAATGGGCCTCTATTGGACTCAAACAATCTACACCGAGACCCAGTAATCTCACTCTTGGAGGATGGGATTTGGAAACGACTTTAGACTTGGGACGGAAAGCTACTTCCTGGGTCAGGAAAGAAATTTTTCTGAAGTCGCTTGATATTGCATAAGTGTTCTATGTTGCCTTTGTCTATTTATGGTGAGTTTCAAAACAAATGATGAATTCTTTCTGGTAAGGTTTAAAAGCTGATAAGAGGAGAAGTATTCATTGGTTAAGCTGGGAAATAATATGTCAAAGGACAAAGGAGGTATAGGGTTTAGATACCTCATTCTTTTTAACTTGACAATGTTTGTAGGAGTCTGGTCTAATACGTGTTACATCTGTTATTCAGAAATAGGGAGTATAAATTAATTAGGGAACTGAAAAATTCTTAACTTACAAGAATGGAAGCATTCTACCCACTGCCAAACAAATAATCTCATTCCAGAAATGTTGAAACTGTTAGAATTTATTTTTTGCACAAAAAGAGGAACAAAAATAAAACTTAAGACGATTCATGCCGAGTATAATTACATTAAAGATGTCAAGGGGAAAAAATTTTAGCAACTGTACCGAGTCTATAGAAGAGGTTAAAAAAAGGAAGTAATGGGTATTCATATGGCCCACCTTACCAGAGCTAGCAAGTCAATCTCCTGAAACCAACAATTGCCTTTTGCACTCAATCAACACTTAAAAACTAGATACAGATATAATTAACCGAGGTTTCGAAGAGCTCGATGCATTTTTGCAGAAAGTTAAACAATAACACCAGATGAAGAATTCCTTATATTATCAAAACTGGAATTCCTGAATCTCTCCATGCTAACTGCGATAGCCATCTGCTTTGCCCGCAAGACTTTAGGCTTTTCATCAACAGGCCACACCAAGCTGCACAATACTATCAATGCACGATTTGTGCCTGTACAGGAGAAATACTAACGTGGGGACAAATCTTGTTGGTTATCTTGTGGACTCGAGCATATTTGTAGTGTGTGTTAATTTGAGTGATGAGTTGTGTGATAGTAGACACCCACATTCTGGTAAAGGGTATGTATAAATGGAAGTTTTTCTGTTGATTTTTCTGACTCTAGGTACCATCACTCCCTTGCGATCACTTTCAGCAAGCATTGCTCCCATCTGATCCTTAAAGGTCTTCCAACTGCAGATCAAGGGTAATGTCATCAATGACTAAAATTTTTTCATATTGGTCCTTCACTAATCCTAGAGTTCTAATCTAACCTTGAACTCAGAAAGGCCAAGAACAGATACCACTGGCTCCAAACTCCAGCTTTTAATTTACCTTCAAGCATATCTTAAGAAATGTGCACAATTTTACCACAAGTTCCATAGTCAATAAAAAACCTGCATATTTCTTGGAAAAAAGAAAAATATATTTCCACTAGTGTTCAAATGTGATTTCCAGTAATTTCAGAATTTCAACTCGCCTAAAAGGATAATACTTCTAGTGGTGCCCCACATCCCCACAAGCCATCTCCATATATGCACTCTCCTATTGAACTACTGTCAGGCTATCACAGAAGTCAGAACATCACAAGCTTGTGAATTTAGAATCAGAGTCCAATTCTTAAATTTTCACACACTATATGATATGCATATATGCTCGCAAAAAATCAGTAGAATAACGAAGAGAAATAATGTATTGCAGAGGAAAAACACCTGATTTCCATATCCTGCAGGAGAACAACAAGCTTGCGCTTGTCAGGCCTAATGGTCTTTGCATGCCCATCAAAAAAGAATCTCCGTTGACCCATCAAAAAATGTGGGAAGTTCCCACCTTGAGTCGTAACAAAAACCTCACTAAACAAGCATACAGTATAATCCAAAGCTGCCAACCTTGAAGAATAGCCCTACCAATAAAGAGGAAAAAAGCACTCAACCAAATTAGAAAGGAGCTAATTTGAGTCTGGAAATTGAAACCATAAAGAGTAATTCTGGGGGAGAAGAAAAAGAACCCGAAAAAAACTAGCCGTCTACGTATATTCACTTGTTAAATGGATTCAATTTAATACCCAAAAATTGCAAATGTCCAATTCAACTCAAATTGTTTCACAAGAATCATTTCAAAACAACATTCGGGACTGTTTTCTGATAATCAATTTCACTGGTCTAACAGATGCATTTAGTTTGATGCCATAATTAGTGTAATCGCACCATATTGGATGACCAACTTGCTGCTTACTTGATCAATGACTTTCAAATAATTTTCAAGAAGCCAATTTGATGGGAAAGGAGAGAATGGTAATTGATGGTTTTATAGTGGAAAATGTCTTATCTGGATTATCCATCAGGTGGCTCATGCTTCAAATATATTATATGAAAACTAGTCAATTTACAAAATATAAAGATCGAAGAGATTGCCTCAGAAATACATCACATTTGTAGAATTAGCAACTACCTCAAAAGGAGCAAGCTCATCTGGGGTTGCAAGAGACTTCTTGGTGTAAAGAAGGGGGAACATCTGCAACAAAGGAGCTAAATACCTTTCTGCCTTGTAAATTTTCCCCGAGGCCAAATAAATTGATGTGTTGTTATCAAACCCCATACCGCGAAGCATCATCCCAACCTATGCTGACAGCAAAAACATCACACAAGTAAAAGAGTTATTATATGCCAAATTAGATGGTCAGACGAGAAAACCAACAAGGTGTAATCAAGAAAAAAATAACATGACGTTTATAACCCTGTTTCAGTTTGTCATGCTAATGAACATAATGCATTTGGAGAATCAAACAAAAGAAAGCAAATGAAGTTGCGTTCAACTTAAAGAAAAAGTTCTTATTAGAAGTTGAAGGGTAGAGGTGAATAGGGTAAAAGGTTAGAACTCATGAGGTGAAAATATCTAACGTGGGCTTACTGGACTTGTGCCAACCAATTCTAAAAGGTTACTACTAACCAATTAGCTAGCAAACTTGCCACTCTTATATTCCCTTTGTAGATTTGATGTGTAGTCAATGTGGGATTCTTAACAGTTCTCAAGTCACTATCTGAAAAGCATAGATTAGAGACCAAGATGCATCATTTTGGGACAGTAAAAGTAGCTAGAAACAACCTAAAGAAAACCTAACCACACCAAAATATCTAAAACCAAAAGATAAACCTAATTATTTGAATTGGCCACCAAAAACCCTTTAAAAATACTGTGTGACTATTTGATGCTTCTTCAATTTTGCAGCAACTTGAAATACATAACAAATGGTACTGGAAAAAGTTGAAGACAGCAGAAAATTTCTGCTGAGGCTATCAGCAAAGCCTGTAAGAACTGATTAAATAATTGGAATCACCGAAGGTGGAGCTGTTAAAAAAAGAATCAAAATGCCAAGGATCCAAAACACAAGAGAATTCGCACATATGTGAGATACCTCCAGGGGAGTTAGAGGGCATTTTCCATCAATCCGATTAAGACCAGGTAAAATGACACGGTCTTTTCTTTTGAATTTCCTCTTCCACTCTGTTTCTCTAATTGAATCCATTTTTTGCTTTTCAGCATCTCCTCCGTCATACACACAGCAAGAGAAGGCCACCATATCCTGAAGGTTATTAGAGATATGTTAAGTTGATCCTATTTAAAAGAATAGAAGCTTATTTAAAAGCCAAGAAGTCATATTAGTACCTCCTCAAAACGGAGATGGATCGACACATATTTTCCACCAGTCCTTGAGCTGTTTTCAATCATTCGATTTACTAATTTATGTGCGAGTGTCGATATGGGAGAAGAGAACCTCAGTGCCTTATAATTAGCAATGCACCTCAACAATTGAATATGAGGTGGGACACTCATTGCCAATCTATTGGCAAAGGGGGCAATGCGGATAACCCTGCTTTCAGAAGCACAAATTAGAAAAAACCTAGATTTAGTTATATAACAAACTAAGATATCTAGAACAAAGTAGCAAGTGGAAGATTGCAATCCTCTAAGCAATTGCATGCTTTCTAGTCTCAGTTTGCTATTTTTTATCAGAAGGCGCCAGTCTAGTTCAGTGAGAGAGATATTGCAAATGGAATAAAAACAAATGCACCTGCACATACCCATGCTCCCTAAGCAGAGGATGAACTTCTCCCAGATAGTATTTAGCAGGAGCCCATGCTTGGACACGAATGTTTATAATATTAGAAACGTTGTAGTCATATCTTGCCATCACTTCATCAGGTAGCTCTTTAACCACTTTCACATAACCCTCAAGGGTGGCTATAAAATGCTCCAGATCATATATGTCTCCAAAATCACTGCATAGCAGATAAATCTTAATAATAGCTTATTACTTCCAGAGAAGATGGTAATAATTAAAAATTACGCAGGGGTCAAACTCATAACTCTCTTAAGCTTTCACTTTGGAAAAATCGTTTCTTGCAAGGTTTCAGATACACAATAGGCTAGTTTGATGGACACCAAAGGTTGATCAAATATTTTGGTGCAGCAAAATAAATTTGCTGGACCACCTATGTAGTACATTTGCTAGTGTATTCAATGGGAGCTAATGTATTCGGAAAGGGAGGGCCAGAGGCATAAGGATAACGTATGTGTTTCTAAAGCTATAATTCATTATTACTACTGCAAACAATATCAAAATACCAATTCCTTAATTAAGTCTACCATTCACTTAAAAGAACAGAAAAATAAGAAACTCTAATTTATTAAAAATTGTCTCAACTTTTATGACAATATTGAAAGAGAATCGCTTTCTATTTTCTCCTTTTGAAATACCATCATTTTTCTTGGATATCATTAAAATGTGAGTCAATAAGAAATTACCTCATTTTCTAAATTGACAAACATAATTAAGATTATCTATAACTAATTAGATACTGAAAGCTTCTTGAATGCATTTTAAGATGAAAACTACTTATAGCAATCTTCCATTACAAGAGAAATCACATAAGAATGTATTAAATGAGGATAGGTTGTTTTAATCTTGGGAGCAAATATTAGATGAGATATACTCATAAACGAAAGAAAATTATTTGGGAAGGCCACAACGGGAATTAGCACACAATGTAAGGCGGGGAGCTGAAGGGGTCCACACTAAAGTTCACCGATGTCTAAATCACTTGCACTTTTCCTATTCTGAGATGCAGTCCGAAAGTAAGCGTGCAGTTTTATGCCTGTATGCATATGTGCACACACTTGCATGGGCACTTGAGGCAAAGCCTTCAAATAAATTATAATCGCCAGGTTTGTTTTTGGGGGGTATGTCCAAACAAGAGAGCGAACACCATGGGTAACTAATTTGGTCTTACCTTGGATCCCTCCAAACACGGTTGAATTCAAAGTGGGGTATGACTAGTATAGCATTCAACAGTCCAGCTAAAGCAACTGCATTGCAAATCTAAAGAAAAACATTAAAAATATATCAGGAACAGATACTGAACAACATGTGGATATCATGGCATTATTGGTAACATGCTTGGCATGATTTAGTGCTCTAACTGATAAAGAAGATAGATAGGAACTTGCAGCAAGTTAATAACAAGGCTATAACATACCGCAGAACGCTGTTGGTTAAGACCACCATTTGCCTCAACAATCAAGTAACCATTCGGGCCAGCTGGCTCTGCAATGCAATGCCAAACATGAGCTACAATTGTACTTGATCTATCTAGTTTTCCAAAACCGAGCAATGAGTACGAGCTCTCCTAATAGAGAGGGTGATGCATCACAACTAATAATGTCCATAAGCATTTGGGACTGCTAAGGAGGTGAATTGTAAGACACACTGCTTATTACATGCAGGACCAAAAGGGATATATTATTGTTATTTTCCAATTTATTTTAATCAATCTTTGGGTTTAGAACTCTGTTGCTTGCATAACCCATAACCCAGAAGGATATGCATTAGCAAGCAGGTGTAGTTCCCAGGTTAAGTTGTTTCCAAGAGGACAAAGTCAAACATTACGCTAGTAGGCTAGAAAAGTCATCTCAGAAAAAAATTTGTCTACCTTCATTATTTGCAGCAAAATGTTGCCTGGCAGTTGAATCTGGACAAGGTCTCTGTACTTTCAACCTCCTCGTGAACTTCCATACAGAAGATAACTAAAAAAAGAAATGCCATGTTTGCCAATTACAATTTATTAAGGAAATTTGAAAATAGCTATACATAAAATGCATTATTGGATTGAAAAAAGAAATGGCATGTTTGCCAATTACAGTTTATCAAGGAAAAATTGAAAGTAGCTATATATAAAATGCATTATTGGATTAATAAGAGAAATCAGTAATTCACTTTACCCACGCATAAAAAAAAAGCAGCAATTGACACGCAATGAAACCTCTTTAAAAAAGAGTTAGTAATCCAATTATTCAGCATCAAAATTAACAAGCGTATCTAGCTTAACTTTTAAGCATTAACCCCGAGTGCAACAACAATACCAAGAATCTCCTCAAATTATAAAAAACTAAAAAAACCAAAAACTGATAAAAGAGAATATATAAAAAGAAATAAACGTTCAAACAAAATCATTTGAACTAATTCTACTGAGTTCCTTTAGGAACAATCATCATTTTCAATTTTTCGAACTTCTTAATTTTCTCCTTTTTCTTTTTCCTTCGGTCCCATGTAATAACAATACTTCAACAACCATAAACTATTTTGTTCTCCTTTTGCTTTTTCTTTTTCCACTTTTTCTCAAAAACCAAACAGAAATAAGACAAAAGAAGTGAAAATTAGCAAAAATTAAGAGATGAAAAAAAAAGAAAAGAAAAGAAAAGAAAACCTCAATTGCAGTAGAATTATCAACAGCAATATCAGGCCAAAGCTTCGCAAACAACTCGGAACTACGATACACGGCACCTGGAAGACTAGGCTGAAGCAAAAAGGCCGAGAAAGGTCCCACACACATAATCAAACCAGAAATATACAACAACGGCAAGACCACCAAGTACCGGATGTTCCACCGGAGAAAGATCCCGGCAGTGAGATTCTCCCGGCGAAAGTGAGACTGAAGTTTAGACCGAAGTCGACGACGGCTTTGGGGGATACCTATAAGGTGGTTACGGCGAGGAGACGGTGGTGGACTAGGAGAATTGCTGTCGGCACTGCCATCACTGGCAGTGCCATTATTGGCGTTAACATTGTGGGCCGCCTTGGGCTTCATTGCAGTAGCAGTGTTTATGGCCATGCAAATATAGAGAAGAGAAAACAGTAACTCTCTGATATAGAAAGAAGAGAGAGAGAGAGTAGTTTGTACTTGTACTGTGTTATGGTCTTTGTTTGTTTCTGAGCAGTGAGCAGAGAGAGTAAAAAAGACGGGTCTTGATTTTACGAGGCGTTGTAGCGTTGCGGGTTTATATTTCTGTAGTGCGTTTACACGAAATAATTTCTTTTTGGGTGGCTCGAAGCCAATATGGAGAGGACAAAGAGAAACCAGAGAGAGAGCCGAGCTTTTTAAAGTTTAAAATGGGTTAATGTATAGAATTGGAGCTAAAAATGTCCTGATATCGTGCGATATTTTGATTTTTGGTAAGGATAATTGGATATATACAGTACAGCCATAAACTGTTAAATCAGTTGTAAGCTTACTATTTACTGGGTTTGATGATAAACTCAACGCTTAAAAAGTAAAACTCTTCAACTTTGATCTTATCTCCCAACAACATAGTTTCGTATTTTCTGAAATTAAATAATTTAGCCTTCAATTCTTAAAAATAAATAAAATCTTATTTTAATTGCATAAAATTCTATAATATGACCCTTTATGAAATAAATATACTGGTTTTGACTAAAGTTGCTTTTTTTTAATTATAATTTGTGAACAAAATACTACAATGTGAATTTTATAAAAATAATAATAATAGAAAAATCTTCCTTAATAATAAGTACATGGAAGGTGATTTAAAAGTTCTATCTCTTGACGGTAATTAGGACAGTTCCCAACTACTAAAATTAACTAATTTTGTTGAACAATTCTAGCAAAAAAAATCTCTACAAAATTTCGAATTTAATCCATGAAAAAAAAAACTCATGGAAAAAAGGCAATAATGAATCTGAAACAAAGGTAGTCTCATGCTTCAAAAATCTTTGGCAGGGAAAACGTTTTTTTAACAAAATAATATTATGAAAATAATTAAAATATTAATGAAATAAAGAAATTAGGATGGATCTCTTAATGTAATACTCTTTCTGTCTCATTTTATTTATTTATATCGTTTGACAACCTTTCATAATATTATTTTATTTATTAAATGAAAGATATTAATAAAAACCTTTCATTTAATAAATGATCATAAAAGTTTACATAGCTAAATTTCGAAATTTTATAAATATTTTAAGATATATAAAAAATAATAATTAAATAAAATGAAAAGAACAGAGTATTATATTTTAAGGACTCTTTCGCATGTACAATTTATCGCTAGAACTAGAAGCAAGGAATGGAAAACTCCAACCAAGTGCGAAGCCGATCATATCTATGCATAATAACATCTTTGACTAATACTATAATACAACACGTAATAATAACGGAGTATAAACTAAACTCGAATTACCCACTAAAGCAAAAGCATAGAGCTGCATAGATATTGGGAACAGACACGAAAAAAGAATGGGCTGACACTTGCCAGTAGCCATAGAGACGTTAAAGTCGTTAACCGGCTAAAGTCCGTCACCGTCAGTTAGTGCGTCGCCTCGGGCTCCTTTAAATTTAATACCCCACGACGCCCCTGCGACCGTCCAGAATTCATAATTTATTTTTTCTTTTGCACCGTTATGCCTTCCACGACTCCCAAATTTGCACGTCCTTTTCGTTTCTTCTTATTTTTTTTTTTCCATAAAGAAGTATAAGGATTTTAGGATGCAAAAATCTCATCTACACCAGAGTATTCCGATTAATTTTAGATGCACTAGACATGCCCACAAAGAGAAAAAGCGCTCTCTTCTAACTAGCTCGATTAATTCCGATTAATTTTAAACATTTTGGGCAGACCCACTAAGGGAGCAGAACGCTCCTTCCCAAATATTTAAATGGATTTTAAAATTCGAACTCAAGATTTACGATGAAGGGAGAAGAAATTCTTATCATCTCATCTCAGCCCTTAAGATTCACGATAGAATTTTATCTTTATACGTAAAATCTTTAAATTTTGATGTGATTCTAATTTAGCGCCATAAAATAATTTTATTTTGTACCAATATAATCATGTAGCTATATTTTTTAGTAGTATTTTTTAAAATCTTTTCAATATTAGTTATATGTATATGTAAAATAAAAATTTATTGAGTTAACTTCATAAAAATTAAAATAATAATTACATAAAGTCAATCATATATGGTCTAGTTGGTCTTCTTACGTCTTGTTAAAGACGTGGGGAGTGAGAGTTCGAGTCCTCTCCGTCACAAAATTATTTCTAATTTGGCAAACTTTAATTAAACTCTGTAGCTCACAATATTGTCCATTAGACTTTTCAAGTATAAAAAAAATAATAATTACATAATAATTCTTAATTTTGCAATAATATACTATCATGGATTAGTTTTTGCTCATATTATATTAAAATATTTTTAATTGAGAAAAGTCGTGTGTGTGTATATATATATAATCTAATTTAATCTCAGAATGACTATATATTAATTTATTTTAAATATTGACTTTTTTAAAGAGAAATACTAGTTTAATTGATAAAATGGGTGCAGCCCTCCAACTAATTAATTAAGATTTAAATCTTACGATTGGACTAATAATAATATTTTTTTATCCTTACGAACCGTTTTAATTCTAAGATAAATAGCATGTTTTTAATAAGATGGAAGAAACAGAGATTGGTAAAAGGTACAAAATTAACTCGAGATACCACCTTAACCCTTTAAAAATTAGTTATTTAAAATAAATGGAAGCCTGAAATTTCAAGCATCCTTAAACAACAAGAAAAAAAAAAAAATAGGGAAAGAATTTTCTAGGTTGATATTTTTTTTATCTAAAGATCAGTACAGGCAATCCCAATCAGATGGACCACATTTCAACAATAAACGTGCTAAAAAAATTTCCAATTTTGCAGGGCACCAATGGGGATTTTTTTTTTCTTTTATTTTCTTTTCCTTTCCTTTCTCTTCTTCTATTTCATTTTCAAAAGTGAATGAGTAGAAGTTAATCCACCTACTAAAATCTATAAAGAGCAGACTACATAAGAGGCAACATGGTATGGTAGTAACAAATTTTGGATAACAATACAAAACTAGCAAAATAATATAATAGACAAAAAATAAACTTTTCTTTAGAGCTTGTCCTAGTTTTAGAACTATTGCTTAAACTATGGTTCGAACTAATATTCTAAATTATGGCTTCAACAACTATAATACTTCAAAAACAAGAAATAAAGCAAACGACAATTTATACTGTAAGAAGAAGCTTTCTCATTAAATAAAACTACAACCCAACATTGAAACTTATCATTTTAATATAATAACATATTATAAATTTAGATATTGAAATTAATAATTCAAAGATTAATTTTCATGACATAGAGATATGGATTCAAATTTTCATTTTTTATTTTTTATTTTTTTAAAAAAATTTCTTTAACGTACTCAACCAAATTAAGCTTATGGACTTTTCAAATTTTTATTTTAGACTCATTATTTGAAGTAATAAAATAACCGTATTTAAGTCAATTATAAAGTAAGGCTATTGTCTTAATTGGATTGAGAAAAATAATTTTAATTTTGCAACCGTGACTATTATTTCTATTAATAATAAAATTAATACCACCAATCTTGCTCACAATTTTTAATCTCTCTCTATTTGAACAACACATTTAGCATTTCATATTAATTGTCTCCAACTAACATTTGGCGTGTCATTACATATATGACATTTTGTAATGCAAGGTTATGAATCTTTTTGCGATGAAATATCTGCTTGTGATTAAATAATTTTAGTTTTATTTATTCTTTCGGGTTTTCCCTTGTTCGTATTCAAAAAAAAAAATAAAAAAAATAAAACTAAATACTTTCTTATCTTTAAGATTAAAACATTGTAAGTTGAAATTTCATGTTTAAGCCAAGAAATAACTTATTATTAATTACATTTCTCAAAAAAAAAAAAAAACTTATTATTAATTACGGGGATTATAAAATTATCCTATAAAATAATAATGAAAATATAAAAGGATAAAATGGTAAAGTACTCAACTGAGAAAAAAAGGGACTCTTAAACCAGGTGGTGACAATGCCACGTGAGAATAGGAAATAATATATATCGTCACATAAAAAGACACAGAATATGGCCGAAATCTCTCCAAGACATCCGCTTTACCCGTCTGTACTGGATCCCACTCTCTGACCACGTTTTTTTTACTAAACTACCCCTCCATTAAGGGATGTTATTTGACTTCTTGAGCCTGTTTCTGTCTATTTAAGTTCCAAATCTCAAGCGAGCAGTCCCCTTGTTAGTGTGCAGATATTGTTTGCTTTGGACATTCGAGCCCAGTTGTCATACCATGCACTAATGCACTCTATTCACCAGATAAACCTTGGTAGAAGTTTAAATAAATAAATAAATAAATAAATAAATAAAAGAGAGCCAAATGCTGGTAAAAACATTGTTAAACTTTATTCCAGGAAAATGAAATTAAAAGGTCGTTGAATCAGTGAAAATAGACTATGTTTTTAGGTGAATTTTAATTGTAATGTCGGTTCCTCAAAATCTAAAATCATTACAGTTTCAACTTACAAGAATTTAATATAATATTTAAAACGCTAAATAATATTTTTTATGGTATTCGATAATATTACGTTTGAATAGTTTTTAGAAATTAAGGTAGCGTTTTATAAAAGTTAATATGTGTAACATTTAACTTTTAACGTTTCATGAAAAAACTATTTGAGCGGCTAATACCTACACACTATTAAAACAACTAAAAAATACCAAAATAATTAATTTTGCCGAACAGATTTTTCGGGATACTTTATTTTGAACACTTCTAAAAGCATCTCCAATGTCAAGTATATATTATTACTTATTTATTTTCATGAGCTTGCTAGTGAGAGTCAGCTGACATTAAAAAATCAAATATATTGGCTGTGTCTTTATATATGCAGTTAGAGTTAGTGAAAGCACCGAAAAATTAAATGAAATTTTTGTTGTTGGTTTTACACCAATGAATGTTCACAAAAAGTGTAATCTTTTTTTTTTTTTTTTTATGTTTTTAAATTTATTGCTTCTCGCTTTTATTTCAAATACTATTTTTTGAGTTCATGAAATGAAAATTTTAGATTAAAAATAGAATATACTAAATTTTTTGTATATATTAAAAAATTTTTAAAGAAAAAAAATAGTGAATATACCTATCCTGTCATCAAGATGAGGATGGGACAACGTGGGTCACAAAACAAATTTCATTTAAAATGTTCTTCCCTGATCTTTATTTCTGTTTTTTTTTTTTTTTTTTTATACGCTTTACACTGTTAGCAGTAATTACAACTTAAAAATTCATATGACAATACAATTCATTATAAAGCACGTCAAAAATAATACAATGTAATAAAGAAAAACTAAAAAGAAATACCAGCTGAAATTAATTATTACATTAGCAAAGATGGAACGTGGAATCTCTTTCCCTATCTTTATTTCGTGGATGCCTTTTCAAGAATCACTGTTTGCCCAGTTTTTTTTTTTTTTCCTAAGAAAAAAAAAAACATTTACTCTAGTTTGATTTTATTTTTAAAATTCATAAATGCTGTAAGGCGTGATTGGATAAAATGAGCATCCTAAAAATCAATTACCTATAAAATTTTTTACTATTTTTTCATTTTATAGATATATATTTTCCTTTAACTAATTTAAAAAAACAAAAAGAACTTTCATATTAATTCACCTAGTCAGGCTGAGTTTATATAGCGATTCTTGTAAAGTGAAAACCCATGTGATGTGCTATTATAAGAAGGTGGTTTGTGTCTCCAATTTGGGCACTTGCACAATAAAATCTCAGTAAAAAGTACCATCGAGCTCAAGGTCTAAGGGAAAAAAAAAAATTCAGTAGCATTTTTGGTCTTATTGGTAGATTGTTTTTGAGACAGTGAAAGTGATAGGGCCACTGATCTGAGATTCAAATATTCAATTTTGGACCCTACATATATATATATTAGATGCCATTTCTATATGCTTTTGTCCTAACTCCACTCTACCCACCACTTTACATCAACCCACAAATACGACATAATAGTGCTCATCATTGTGGGCCTACCCTCCTTCATTAGGATACCCCCCTCCTTGACCGACTTATTGGCAAACTGAATCGATGAGTTGAATCAATCAATTAAGCTGCAAATCGACCGTTGATTCGGTCCAATTTGATGAAAAATGGGATAGGAGGAAAAGTTACAATTAAAATCTTAATCAATCGAAATCAAAGGAGTCATACGAGAGCCAATTAAAAGTTATTGCATCTGAATCGAAATTAAATCAACCAGTTTGAGATTGCGATGAAATCCCCTATTAAAATTAGCGAGTAAAAGTCAAACAATACATTAACATGAAATATCCTAACAGAATTGAAAATATGATATTATGAAAAATTCTTCATAAATCTAAGCTTTTCACATATTTCAATAAAAAAAATATATATATAAAGGGCAAATACTAAGTTACCTGGAGAGAGATCCGGGAGCAAAGAGAAAATTGTATTCATCATTATAGGAAGGTGCGTTCTCATTTGGAAGAGATGCCCTTTGGACTGATAAATTTATGCCACCCACAACTCATCATAATGTAGGTAAGGAACTTTTGGGCCCAAAAAGAGACTAATGTACTGAGTACAACACCTTTTTTGAAACCTCTATTGGACACCTGTGATTTTTATGGCTCCTTCCCATTTAGTACCACTCCTTTTTAATGCTTCTAACAAAACACCTGTCATAGTTGCAGGGAACCCAACTCCATTAATATCATCCACAGTTATTACTTATCACTCACTCAGTAACAATGAGGCCACTCACTGTTCAGAATAGAAATTTCTAAAATCAAAGCCCAAGTTATCACTTATCAGTCATTCAATAACCATAATGCCACTCACAATTCAGAATAGAAATTTCTTGACTCCAAGCCAGCCTGGCCCAGCATTAGATCTTTGCCACAAAGGCAAAACAGAGTAGAACAAAGAAAGTGCAACGTACAGTCAGTCTATAAAGGGCTTTCATGTGAATTTCGAAAATATTATTGTATCAGTTACAACAGTATAATGCCAAGAGGAAACTCTCGCCATCCTCCCAGTTTATACAAAAGTACAGTATAAAAAGATCTAGATTAACTAGGAAATAAAAGTCTTTTAGCTCTAATAAAACTGTTGCTTTCTTTACTTTGTAGATCCAACCCTATCACGAGGGATCAAGCGCAATTCAGAACCATGTTTGAGGAAGACATTGCCTGAGACCATCAAAATCATGAGAGACAGGAAAAAAAAAAGGATCTAAACAGCATGAAATGATTTATAACTAATAACAGTAGAATCATAAACTTTCTGATACTTCAGAGCTACCATATTAACAGGAAGTAAGTTATATAATGTTTTTAGCTCGTCAAATATACCAAGAGAATTGTAATATAGAACCCCAAGGAAATTTATGATAAACACATTATTAAATACTAGAAAATTAGAAAATCCAGATCAAATCAAGACAAACACAAAATTCTAAAAGTTAAAACTCAAAATAAGCATTTGAGAGAACACAATAATCTACTAGTTTCACAAAAACAGCAGTAAGAACAGCACTAATTTGACAGTATCATTGAAGACATCCATTTTCCCATGAAAACCTCAAGTTACTTTCTTGAATCTGCTGGTTCCCAGTACAACTTTTGATCTGTGATATGATCCAGTTGCAAGGCACAGCTTAATGAAACAGATAGAATTGCAATTTGATTAAGAAGCAACAGCTGCTAAATTACACCATTGTAATCTTATTAGACAGGTGTGCACATTGATGATACCAAAATTAACCTAGTGCTGCTAATGTCATAACTTAAACTAGTTCTGTTATTGTTATATACTAACATGACCCTCCCTTCAGGAGCTGTTGTCTTTATTTCAAGCAAAGCAGAGACTCTTCAACAGATGGCACATATGAACCAAAAAAAAGCAGATTAAATGAAATCATAGAGTGTATGAATATAGGGAATGCATTAGCATACCTGCACTTTGTTGAGGATTGATTCCCACTCCATCTGGATGTCAACAAAACAGTTTTGATGTAAGAAACAACAAAGAATATAGGATGAATTAAGATGCTGACTAACCCTCATTTGGTAGAACATCATAAAACTAGATTAGTTGATGGAAAGGAGATAGTAAACACTTAAGCCAGTTGAAACAATGAAATTAAGCACAGAAATTAATATAATTAATTCATTTATACTGCCAAATTGTTTTTTTCTTTCCCTCTCTGTCCATTTCATTCCGGTGAATTAAAATAATTCACTAATTTCAACGGTTGCCCAAATGTCATCCCAATGCCAATGCATGAGGACTGCAGGCAGCTCACTGAGTCATTGAGTCAACAATGTGAATCAGGTAAAATAAGATATTTGATTCAATGCAATTGCTATGACACATACACTACCAAGGCCTGGAAACAACACAAGCTCAAAAGAAACCAACTTTCAGAATGAGATTTTTTCCAGGATCAAATTCGCAATCTAGAATACCACATTGCATTTGATGTCTCAGTTCAAGTTTATGCATAACGAATGCAACATTTCCACTTCAAAACCTAATTAATTCCTACTTGCACAAAATTAGGATCTTTCTTCCTAAAGAACACTATAAAAAGGAAAGAAAAAGAAGCCCTTTATAAGCTCAACAGTTTCTGAAACCTTCTAAAAATTATTCTTCTAAAACAAATAAACAGAAAATTAAAAAAAAAAAAAAACACACAAAATCGATCACAATCAATGTGTGAAACCCTAGATTACCATTTCTTTGGCTTTTCATCATTCTTTTTAGAAGACAAGAAATGGGAATTACCGTTAGTGATGATAGCGCTAGTTTGGGGTGGAACTTTGAATTCCTCAGCTGCGAATTTCAAAACAGCAGTAAATGGGGCAGCCTCTGGTACGCTAAACCTGAAATCAGCCATAATTAAGATAACAATTCAAATCAGAGATGAACAAACAGTAAAAATTAAACGAGTGAATTACGAGCTGAAATTGAAAAGGTTGATTATACGTACACTTTGAAAGGAAGCTTTGGATCGGAGGTAAGCGTCACTTTGAAGGAGACCTTTCCTCCTCCACCACCACCACCACCACCACCACCACCACCATCACCACCGGCGCTAGCCATTTCAATTTGACTTGTATTACTGGATTTTCGTTTTCTATGGGTAGTTTGATATACACAAATACTATTGTATTTATTGGAAGGCGTAGCTTCAACGCAATCCAGGCCCATTGGGCTCGGTACAAGCGGATTTCAGGCCTTGTTTCAGTTTTATGTATGAGGAGGGAAATTTTAACCTGTCATTCACGAATGAAAATTTTCCCTCTCTTTTACAAAATAATTTTAAATGATCTCAATCAAAAATAGGTATAAACAACCGAGAATATCTTATATTTTTAATGACTTAATTTACTAATTTGGTAATTATTTTTCTAGTGCCACTTTCCGTGTAGATTGATTCAAATATAGAATCAAACTCCTGACTTTACAGATAAAATTTATCGAATGATATAATTCACTTCTATTAATCCAATTGTATCATATCAATTACATAAACATAATAATAATAATAATAATAATAATAATAATAATAATATTTATTTCCAATCGGATGAACACGAAGAAGCTTGAATCTTACTCAAAAGAACAAATTAAATTGGATATACAAGTGGACAATGAGAAATAAAATGTTAGATTAAATTGAAGATTACAGTCTGATAAGTAATTGCAGTTGATTCTTGCCCTTGAATCGAAGAAAAACAATAGAATCAAATTAATATTTACAATCCCAACATTGACATTTTAACCTATAAGAAAAGATTATAAGTCCTTTCACAAATTTGGGCAAGCTATATATAATTATCAAAGAATAATTAAGAGACCCCTCTAATTGATCAAAAAAAAAAAAAAAAAAATATATATAATTATCAAAGAATAATTAAGAACCCCCTCTATTTGATCAAAAAATAAAAAAAAAAAAAAACATCTATGAAAAAAAAAAAAAAAAAAACATCTATGTCTTATATTAAATTCTAAATAATCCACCAGTTAACCATAAATGAAAATGCAAGCACCAGAACCCAACTGCTTCCAATCAATGACTTTAATCCTTGAGATCCACCACAAACAAGCTTGTTATTATGATATGTGCAAACCTGTTGTTTCTGGCTGCAATTATTAACAAATAACATCTATTTGTTTAGAATATAATTATATATAACGTCAAAATTATTATAAAAAAACAATCGAAAAATATAAAGACATTCTCTTTGCAAAAGCAGAGAAAAGCCGTATAAATCAATCTTTTTCAAAATCCATAAAATAGAATGTTTCATGGATTGAGTCGCCTTTTATCGAAAGATAATTTAAGTAAAAAAAAAAAAAAAAAAGAAATTACCTTATGGTAACTCACCTTGATGGGCAAAAAGTGATGACATAATCTGTTCCAGAGCAAGTAAAAATACTAGTAGGATCATCATAAGCATAACTATAAGCAGTAGGGCAAGCCTCTTTGAATTTCTTGGAATAGTAAGTAGGTTGACAAACCACAGGATTTCCATAAACTCCTCTACAACAATACTCATCAGTATTGAACACATCACAAGCGCTCCGGCAAGCGATAACTTTTCCGTTCGACTTGACGGCAAGTTCCGACGGACAAGTCGACCTCAAATCCATATAACAACCAGCAACACTACAATTTCCGACACCATTAATTGGTGTAACGAGTAATGGTAAATTAAACCCATCCACAAGGCTAACATCATAGAAGTCTGGGGTTGCCAAGGTAAATTCCGCTAGTGAAACAGGAGTTGCACCTGATGCTCCACATTTTAACGACGTGCCACATGACCCTGTTTGACATGATCCATTGCCGTTTTTGTCAAAACTGCAGCCCGTTCTGGCCCAAATTCTTCCTGACCAACCAACCGGGGCATTGAACACAATGGATTGGCCTCGTTTTAATGCAAATCCACCGCCATTGAAATTGTCACCTGGAGTGATTCCAGGCCATATTGTTTCTTTGCAATAGTTTATTATGGTAAAAATTCTTGCACTCTCTGTCACTTTTGTCTCTGCCATTAACACAGGAAAACATAAGATAAAATGCCACTAGAAAAACAAATATGGGTTAGAAAAAGATTCAATTACCTGAAGAAATGATGAATAGAACGACAAGAAGAGGTAAAAGCACATTAAGATTTGCCATTTCAATCTGTTAGTTACTTTGGAAGATTGAAAATGGAGCTAAAATATAAAGCAAAGTGATGAAGAATACGTGTGGGGGGAGAGATGGTAAAATCAAAACAAAAACCATTTTAGGGTAAAGGTAGATAGATGATTCCTTCCCTAATCCTTTCATGCAAGTTTATTCAGATTCTATATTCTTTCCCTTTCTGTACTTTTTGGATTCCTATTTATATCACTGTTTAGTCAGTGGATCATCAGAATCTGCCATTTCAAAACAATTATTACCTTTGTCCCATTTTTATTGAATTTAGAAAAATTTTGAGTCTTCGAAATTAAAAAAAAAAAAAAAAAAAAAAAAAAAAAAAAAAAAAAAAAAAAAAAAAAAAAAAAAAAAAAAGAAGAAGAAGAGAAATATTCCATTCTCGATCCATCTCTATTCATTATATTTTTAGTTTTAATTCACGTATCTCACCTTTAACATGTGTCTTATTGTTATTCAAGTACCATTATATCTAGTATTAAAGAGAAAATTATTGAATTATATCCAGTAATTAAAGAGAATAATAATTTAAACGATACAAAATTGGCCAGTAATTTATTTTTATTATCCCCCATAATTTTCTCTAAAATATTTAGATTATAAAATTAAATAATAAAAAATAATTTATTATATTAAAATAAAAATAATCAGATATTATATTTTAATTTGTTTGAAATATAAAAATTATTTTTATTTTAAATATACTTTTTGATTATTAAAAAATGCAAATAGTTAGTTTGATATATTAATAATTTTTAATCATCATTTAATAGCTATTATAGCACTTTCTAATAGTTTAATAGGTCAATAATGTAATGACAGTTTATGTATTTTTCAAAATTGAGAAATAATGTTGTTAATTAAACTAAATTTAATGAATGAAATAGTAATTTACACTCTTTTTAAAATAGTTAATAAATAACTATTAAATAATGTTTCTTTTCTTAAATGAATTTTTTTTTTTTCAATTCCAATTAGAGAGCATAAAGCTGAATTAAAAACCTTTTTTTTTAAAGGTTTGAAACATGACATATATTATTAAGGAAAACAATAATTTGAATTAATGTTCAAACAAAATACCAATCACAATCCAAAAATCAAAATGAACCCACTAAGGAACTTGGTGGTGCCCAAAGCATCTTACGCTTAATTTGTTAAATTTCATAATCAGAGAAGGAAAAAAAGAAAAAAAGAAAAAAGAAAATGTAAGCATCTTCTCAATGATACACCATAATCTTATGGACACTCCATATTCGTACAAACACTTTTTTTTTTTCTTCCCATAGGAAGACATCTTTAATTATGATAGCTAAAAGTTTACAAAATAAAGAAAATAGGAGTAATATTTTCTTAGCATCCAGACTTTATTTCATATCAGTAATGAACTGGGCATGACATTGTACATTATTTTGTAATTAGTTTTACATTTATTCTATATTTAGGCTCCGTTTTTTTTTTTGTAAAATAACTTACATAAAAATATTTTTCACAATTTTCTTTTGTTTCAGACGTTCAGGAAAATAAGTTAAAGGAAAATATTTTACTAGTCAAAGGAAAATTAAGTTTTTTAAGTTAAGGAAAATAACTTCCTATTTTTTAGAGAGTAAAATATTTTTCAAATATTGACAAATCTTATAAATTTATATTTTTTTAATTTATTAGTGATCGTAGTCACTATCACTAGTCATCATTTATCACCGACGACCATCACCAACCACCACCACAGCCGGCTACCGGCGGCTTTCAAAATTTATATGTATATATTTTTGCATTCTTCTCATATTTAACAGTAAAATTTTTAATTTATAAAATTTCTATTATTATTAATATTTTTTAAAATTTCTATTATTATTAATATTTTTTATAGTCTTATGAAATTCAAATAACTTTAATATTTTTAACTAATTTTCAATATTACAACTAAACAATGGAAAATAAGTCATTCAAAAAATATTTTTCAACAAGTTATTTTCCTGCAAGTTATTTTACGAAAACAAACGGAGCATTAGTGAATTCTACTGGTACAAAATGTAATGTAATTAAATGCATTTTTAATGTACATTAAAAATACTTTTAATTACATTAAGTTATGTTATGTTACAGTTTACTTTTTGTAATTTTAATATTTGAAAATCATATTATAATTTTTTTTTCCTCTAAATTTTAGGATTCAAGAAGAGATTTTATATTGGCAAGATTTGAATGAGCTCTCTTGCAAATTGGCTAATTAAATAAATCTCATCATGATCCTTCACTTTACTTTCTACCTTAAAAGTACTAATATATCATTTTCAAAAGGTAATATAAGTCATGAATCTCCCTCTCTATCAGATATGTCTTTCAACTTTCAATTTGTGGATCGAATCAGGTAAACAGAAAAGGTAATTTTAATGAACCAATCAATCCAACCGAACGAATTAAACTTGAGAACTAGTCAATTATTGACCAATATCATATTGAAATCATGGAAAAAAATTTTGCTCCCTTTTGATTAAAGTGAAATTTATAGTCATTTCCTATCAAGAGAAGGAATCTATATGTTTTTTTATTATGTTTTAAACTATATATTAGTTGGTTTTTGAAAAACAAGCACTTAGTAATTATTAAATGCTTATATGGAGAATTCTTGTGAATTGTGATATCTCTCTCTTGATGAGAAATTTTCTTTCTCTCTTGATGAGAAATTTCTTGCTTTTGTTAAACAATTAAGAGAGAAAAACATTTGACTATTTGACTTCATAAACAATCAAATATTTTCTCACAACAAAGAATGTTAAAGATGTAAAATTTGAAAACTTTTTTCCTTTAAAAAAATTTTTTGATGTACCAAAATAATAATTAATATGACAAAGATATGATTCAAATCAAGTCTTGCTAGAAGAAAAGATATAAATCTAACTCAGAAAGCTCCTCTGGGCATCAAAACAAGTCCAAATCATTTAAGGATGAAATGGGTACTTGGAAAGACAATATTGAAGTGCAAGTTCTAACCAAGTCAAAGTTAGGGATTTTGCAATCCATTTCATACTTTTGCCAACTCTCTCTCTTTCTTTTTTTTATGGTCCCCTTTCTTTTTATGCATAGAAAAAAGGCTTATAATGCTCACACTTGCACATGAAAGGTGGGTCAAGAAATCTATACCCATATAGGCATATATCAAATACAATCTATATTTATTCTTTTAAAAAAAAATATGTATTGATTATACAAGAAAAAAAAATATTTTGGAATATGTTTCAGACAGGCTCATTATTGTATTGTAGCTATCGAGAATTAATGAGGATTGCTATATATTTTTAGTTCCCTACAAGAAGAATAATATAATTAAATTTGGGCAATTTTTAGTTTAACAAAAGTTAATTTGTGGGGTTAATTAGAGAAATAAATAGGTTATCTTAGTACATATATATATAATTAAAGAAGGTAATGAATCCATGTTGATTGTGACTTCAATTTCAATTTCAATTATCATTGTACATGTATAATTAAAGAAGGTAATCAATCAATCTTGATTGTGATTTCAATTTCAATCATGCTTAGTTAAAGGGGACCAATTTTATTAATTAGGATATCCACCATTTCCTGATTATTTGGTTACTTATTTACCAAACATCAACTAAGGGCTTGTTCTAAAGAAAATAGTTGTATTCCCAAGTTTTCAAATAAAAAGTTACTGAAGTGATATGATTTTTATTGAATATTTTCAATTTATTTCAGAAAAGGGAATGTTATAACGCTTCATGTGTTCTTTTAATTTGTTGAAAGACCCAACACTATGGACCGGTGTAAGGATGACTCTCTCTTTGGCTCACAAAATTAATGAAAACTGCTTGAACTCAAAATTTCTCACTCTTTATATAAATGAGAAAAACGATTAGATCATCACTGATTGACACACTTCATATGGTCAGTGTTACATATTTTGTCAAATAATGAAAAAAATAATTATAATTGTGCAACCGAGATCGAGATTATTTTAAAATTAAAATACAAATAGAATAGTAATTTGATATATTTATTGAATAATGTGCATATTATTTTTATACACATTTTATTTTTTTTCTTCAACATAGGCATGTTATAAATTATCATACATAGAAATCATCATCTTTTAAATATGATCCATTGTATTTAGAAGCAAAATGATTAATAGGTGCCAATTTTTTATAATTTTTTTTTCTCAATATTTTTACACCCTTTATAAATATGAGAATAATCTCATTTAAGGATTTTTAATTGCTTCTTTTTATCAAAATATTCAATTTTATCTACCAAACTCATATATATCTTCACATTTGAATTATTTATTCTTTTAAAGAGATAATCAAGACAAAAATAATTATTTCTTCTTTTAACATCTTGAATTATTTATTCTTTTAAAGAGATAATCAAGACAAAAATAATTATTTCTTCTTTTAACATCTTGAATTATTTATTCTTTTAAAGAGATAATCAAGACAAAAATAATTATTTCTTCTTTTAACATCTTGAATTATTTATTCTTTTAAAGAGATAATAAAAATAACAGCTAATTTTGAATCAAGTGTGGCTCACAAATGTCAAAGCAAATCACATGGTGGTAGTCCAAAATGAAATGAACTTACGTCTCCTAGGTGCAAATATGGCCCATCTATCTCAACTTTGCATATTAGAATGAAAGGCCCATTTTTTTTTTTTTTTTTTCTAAAAAAAGAACCCTTCCCAACATTAAATTTTCTTTTCTGGTTCCCACTTTCCATTTTCATTTTAAGGAATCACAAAATGAATTATAAATTTCTTTTTATCCAAACATGTCATTTAATTCAAAATTTGCCTACCCTTTGAGGCAGCCATTCAATATCATGATTGGTATGCCAAATCAATGGGCCAAAAGAGAAAAGACACTTGCAATAACAAAATCAAATGCCTAATAAAAAAAATTATTTCCATTCTTTACTTTTAAAAGAAAAAAAAAAAAAAAGGAAAAAGGTGTTAAATCTTTTGGAATACCAGTTGGCACACGTGCGGTACTAATCATGTTTAGCACTAAAGCCCACCCCTAAGTAATCATTCACTCCATCTTAGACTACTCCATTAAACCTTATTAAGACTCATATAATTATATTCTATTTTTATTTAAAACATCCTTAATTAATAAATTTAACGTAATTAAATCAAGTATTACATGGGCTGTTTTGTTATTTTAAAAAGTGGACTTTGGTGGGCCACCCCGCTCGTGCAATGCATGAGAGCTCGTGTCCACTACCCTTCTTTTTAAGCCCATCTAAGAGGAAAAATAAAAAATAAATTACAGTCAAATGATTTTGTCACATGCAGGGTATTTGGCTATGTCACCCACCAATGAAATATTGAAATTAACCATACGTTTGGATGTGAGGATGGAAAATAAGAAAGGAATGGAAAGAAAATGGAATTATAACTTTCCTTCAGTTGTTAAATAGCATGCATATAAATAGAAGAGATGGAAACTGGAAAGTGTGCTCTCTTGCCAGTATCTTTTTTTTTTTTTTAAGTACATATAAATATTTGTGACCCGTTTGGTATGATTATTATTTTTATTTCTAAAATATAGAAGAAATATTATTACTAAATTATGGTTACTTTCTTTTGTTTTATAAATTTATTTTCGAGTTATAATTTTTTTATTCATTAGGAGGCCTAACAAGCTCCAAGGATGTTATAAACTATACAACAAGTGTAATTCTCCCCTTTACTCACCAAATTAGTAAAAACTCTTATGGTTGAAAGGTATCGACATAGGTGGAAAAACCAATCAAACCACATGATTGAACAAATTATATAATTTTACTATGTACAAAAGTAAAAACTCAAAAAAAATATATATATATATATGCCAACTAGTTTTTTTTACATATAACTAAAATTGGAATTTATTTAAATATTTTATAAAAAAAATCATTTGAATAATTATTTTGGATTTTTCTTAATTAAATATATCAAATTTATTAGTTATCAATATATTTAAGATACACAATAATACCTTTCGCAGTAACACTTCCAACAAAAATGCAAAATAAAAACTCTAAAGTGATCCCTTTTACCTCTTTTATAAAAATTTTTCTTTTGTTTTCTCCTTTTCCCTAATCAAACACAGCATTTAAAGTTAACCTCTATGAAACTATAAGTCTAAATGTAAACGTCATTCTTGTTTTTTCACAATAATAAATTTTATAGCATCATTAATTTTAATTTTGACCAATTAAACACTTTAATTAATAAAATTACACATATTTCACACTTTAATGTGACCCATTAAAAATGTCGATCTCTAAAATTATATTGATTAAATACTTATTTAATAATTGAAAAACGTGAAAATTATTATTCAAAAAACTATACTAACCACATATCAAATTAATATTTTACATATAAAAGCCAAATAAATTTATAAATTATCATTACTAATGTGTTAATGTGTGAGATTATTACAAAAAGTAAAATTTAGAGTTTAAAATTTAAGATACTATAAGATTTTTTTGTCGGTTAAATCATATATTTAGAGAAAATGTAAATGAGCTATAGAATTGCAAAGGGTGACATAAATAGGTCCCCACTGAGGTGATTCAATTATTGCACCCAAAAATCTTTTATAAAGAAGGGAAGAAGAGGAGGAAGAGGAGGAGGAGGAGAAGGAGGAGAAGCCTTAACTTGTGTAAAGTAAAAAAGAAAGAAAAGCAACTCTTTCTTTTAGCTATTTATAGTCTCAAAATTGGTCCATTGCTTCTCCCAACATTGCTGGCTATCAGTAACAACAAGGCTATAACAATGGCTGCTGAGAAGGTTGAAACTGTTATAGCTGGAAATTACATAGAAATGGAGAGAGAAGAAGACAATTCAAAGTCCTCTAAGACCAAATTTTCAGAGTTATTTTGGCATGGTGGCTCTGTATACGATGCTTGGTTTAGCTGTTCTTCTAATCAGGCAATATATTTTATTAATAATAACCCATTATTTTTTTTTTTCTTCTTCTTTTTGTTTTAGATATATTGCAGTGAAAGCTAATTATTATTTTCATTTCATTTTTGAAAATTTTGAATTTGTAGGTTGCACAAGTGCTTCTTACATTGCCTTACTCATTTTCACAACTTGGAATGTTATCTGGAATTCTTTTTCAACTATTCTATGGTTTGATGGGAAGTTGGACTGCTTACCTTATAAGTGTTCTATACGTTGAGTACAGAACTAGAAAGGAAAGAGAAAAGGTTGATTTTAGGAATCATGTCATTCAGGTAATTACCATTTTTATTTATTAGCATTTATTTTTTATTTTTAAGGTTAATCAGACTCGAATTAGATTTAATTAATTCGTAACTTTAATACTTTAGAGATGGTTCTAGCACCATTTTAAGTCGAAGTTGTAATGAAATTCAGTAAATGAAAAATTTTCAATAATATTATTCTTTTTTTCATTTTGAGATAATCTCACTTGGGTTATTATTAATTTCCAGTGGTTTGAAGTGCTTGATGGGTTGCTAGGGAGACACTGGAGAAATGCAGGCCTATTTTTCAATTGCACTTTTCTTCTATTTGGATCGGTGATTCAATTGATTGCTTGTGCAAGGTACATAAATATAAATATATTATCATATAATATGAAAAATTCACTATATATGTGAGGTTTTTTCCCTAATTTTTTTTATGAATAAAATTGCTAATTGCAGCAATATTTACTATATTAATGACAATCTGGACAAGAGGACATGGACCTACATATTTGGAGCATGTTGTGCAACTACTGTCTTCATTCCTTCATTTCATAATTATAGAATTTGGTCATTCTTAGGCCTTATTATGACTACTTATACTGCTTGGTATCTCACAATTGCTTCCCTTACTCATGGACAGGTACCCTCTTGTTAATTAATTAATTAACAAGTATTAATCTACTTATAAAGTCCAATTTTGGATTGTTAATTTATTAATTAATTTCTCTTTCTCTTTCTCTTTCTCTTTCTTTTTATTTTGATTTGAAGGTTGAAGGAGTGAAACACTCTGGTCCAACCAAAATGGTTCTCTACTTTACTGGGGCCACCAACATTCTTTACACCTTTGGTGGGCATGCTGTCACAGTGTAAGAACTCGCTCTCTCTATATATTTAATAAACAATAATTAATTTGTTTAATATTTTCATAATTATAGTATTTGTGTATAAATACACTTAATCACGTATCCATAATTACTGGAAAGAGTTTCCAACTAAGGGAACATCTTTTCCTCAGAAACTGATAATCACCTTTCTAATTACTTTATTCTCCCCTAACAAATAATGTTATATCTCAAGTCATAATGTTATTTGACTCGTAGTTTAATGATCGAGCGTTTATCTTATAGTATAAAAGATTAGGAATTTAAATCCGAACAGAAAATTAATTAATTAAGGAATTGTATTATTGCAGGGAAATTATGCATGCAATGTGGAAGCCACAGAAATTCAAGCTAATATATTTGTTGGCAACATTATATGTATTAACCCTAACACTACCTTCAGCTTCTGCTGTTTATTGGGCATTTGGGGATTTACTACTTACACATGCTAATGCTCTCTCCTTACTCCCAAGAAATGGATACAGAGACGCTGCTGTTATTCTCATGCTAATCCATCAGGTTTGAAAATTTTAAATTTATCCATGTAATTTTAGAATTAGATTATTTTCTAAAAAGGGTAACATAAATTTTTATTTTTTGGTGCAGTTTATAACATTTGGATTTGCTTGCACCCCTTTATACTTTGTGTGGGAGAAATTCATTAGAGTACACGAAACAAAGAGTCTGTTCAAGAGAGCATTGGCTAGACTTCCTGTGGTGGTACCAATTTGGTTCCTAGCTATTATCTTCCCATTTTTTGGTCCTATTAACTCAACTGTTGGATCTCTTTTAGTCAGCTTCACGGTCTATATAATTCCTGCATTAGCACACATAATAACTTTCTCTACCGCGTCGGCCCGGGAGGTAATTACTCATCTTAATTCATTTTTCTTTTCACTAATTAGGTTTTGATTATGGTTCAAATTTGTAATTTTACGGTCCTTGATGCGAATTCATTTGGTCTTTTTTTTACTTTTTTTTTTTTTTCCCTTGAACAGAATGCAGTAGAGAGGCCACCATCATTTCTAGGAGGTTGGGTTGGATTGTTTTGTGTGAATCTATTTGTAGTAGTATGGGTTTTTATTGTGGGATTTGGGTTTGGAGGATGGGCAAGTTTGCTCAATTTCATACATCAAATTGATTCATTTGGTCTATTCACCAAGTGCTATCAGTGCCCTCCTCACAAGGCTTGATAAGAAGATTCCCCCAATTTTCAAAAGGCAAGTTTAACAATTTAATATACTTTAAATTAATTAAGGAAGTGTGTAAAGAGATTGGCATTTGTAACCTTTTCTTTCCTTTTTTTTTTTTTTTTTTTTTTAAATTAAGAAGATTCCCAATTTTTCAAATAGGCAAGTTTAACAATTTAATATAGCTTTAAATTAATTAGGAAGTGTGGTATAGAGAGATTGCATTCTGTAACCTTTCTTTCTTTTTTTTTTTTTTTTTTTTTTTTTTTTTTTTTTTTTTTTTTTTTTAAATTTTCTTTATTTATTTTTCTTGTAAGAGCTATTGTTGATGGTTGTCAAAAAAAGGTGTGATGGTAATCATGGCCATCCCCCCTTATACAGACCTATAGTTGTAACCTTTTGTGTGTTGATTAATCTTTTCAAGAATGCAATTCCCTTGGTTTTCGTGGGATATACTCTTTCCATTGTATATATCTATATGTTTTCTTCTTCTTTTTTTTTCTATTAATCATTCAATAATTATTTAATAATTTCATTTTTAAATGCCCTCATTTTCAAATATACATATAGCCATTACTCTATAAAGAAAAGTATAAAGATTGGTTAAGAAAATGTATTGGGAACAATACCCATGAATTTTATTATCATGCAGAAGGCAAAGAAAATGTATTAGGAGCAAAATGAATGTTCATTTGCAGATAATTATCAAAGAAAATTAATTGGTTAAGAAAAATGAATTCTTCTGTTGATATTTTACATTTTAATATATAAAATTCATTTTAAGATATAAAGCTATTGTGGAAATTCTATATATTTTTATAAAGTTAATTTAATTTTTTTTTTTTTTTAAAAAAAGAGCACATTGGTAAATAATAAGATACCTCAAGTCATTTTCAAATCATAATAAAAGAAGAGATGTTGATAAAGATCTGGAGAGGTAAAAGAAAGGTCCACAAGGACCAAACTGATAGTGCCAAGAATGGGTAAGGACCTCACTTTATGCTCACTTTAAAAAAAAAAAAAAAACATATTAGTTAGGTTCATATCCTTTCACAAACCTTTCCTTTTGGTGGCTAAAAAGCATCACATGCTATATAAACTTATAAAGACCATTGAATTGTTTGGTTAGAGTTGCTGTACAAACAAATGGACAACTACAAAAATTGGGTGCAAAGAGTTAGGGTTTGTTATGGGATGATACAATTTGAAGGGCCCAATTTGGTTTGCCTAATTACTCTATCTCTCTCTCTCTCTCTCTCTCCCTTTAGGTATTTGAGGCTCTTTTCCTCCCTTTTCTACTTTGTTAGGAGTCTTATCAACCTAGCTAATTGGAAGCATGCTAATCTTGATGTGGTCTCTTTGTACATATTGTAAAAAACAACTTAGAACCACCAATTTCAGTTTATGAATTTTATTAATTTTGTGATTGTTTGTAGCAGCCAAATTGCACCTATGAATTATTGGTGTCACCCAAAAATGAATAGTTAGAATTTTGTAGGCTCCAAATGGATCTTGTGTATGAAATTATTTGCTATTACAATGGGTTTATTATTGGATTTCTTGAACTGTTTTTAGATATTTTGTTGATCCTTTTATGGGTACTGACACTCTATATGATCCTCCTCAAGGAATTGAAATTTATTAGGTGAGTGCATTCATTAATTCATAAATTATTTAAAATGACATTTTTATTTTCATTGGTAAACAAATAACATGTATCATGCATAAAAATTATCACATACCCATGTCAAAATATTCTTTCTAAACATTCCATCATAAAATATTAGGAGGGCTTTTTGGTATTTTATGAGTGATATATTAGAAATACATTTACTTACATTATATCACATTTTATTTCGATCCACCAAAAGAAATCTTACATTAAAGTCTTTGCCCATAAATTTTACTTTATTATGATATAATTCAAATAAAATTTTTATTAAAAGTATCAATATATTATTTTTGTTAAAAAAACGAAAAAAACAGTTTTTAGAACTTCAATTCCTAAATTTTTAATTTACAAAACAAACATTCAATTAGTTTACTAGAGTGTCCATTTGGGACACTAACCTCTTATTTGAAATAAATGAATTTCACAAAATTTTGAAAAATTCATTTTGAAATCTTTATTTTTACATTTGGAATGAAAAAAAAATATAGATTTTAATTTTAGGAATTTGACATGACTACACTGAATCCCATAAAAATAGTTGGAATTTCCAAATGAATTCCACAAACTAAACAATTTAACTTTTTACAATAAAACTATCATTCTCTATCTACAAAGTCAATTTTTCACTCTTTTAATTATTTAAATTATTTATTTTATCAAACTTGACCAAAACCTTTTAAAAATTTTATTTTTTAAAATAACTTATTGTTGTGTTTTTATTTTAATATTTTTCATCTTTTTATTTATTAAATTAATGCAATATTTTATGTAATATAATTTTTATTACATATATTCTATGGATAAAGGATCTAATTGATAGACTAACCATTAGGAAACAAATGAAAATAAATTTTAAATTATGAATTTAATAAATGCATAAATAATTATGTGGAAGTCAATCGAATAATATATTTTAAATTAATGATACCAAACATGAAAATTTATTCACAAATGAATTTTATTATAATTTATTTATAAATAAATTTTATATTTTAAATTTATTTATAAGCAACGGAGCATAAATATTATCTTGGCCACATTAAAGGAGCATAAAAAAATGATCTCAAATGGGTATGAAGATGAAAAAAGCATTGTATGGATTTTTGGGCTGTCACTTAAGATGTGGGACCTAAACCAAAAGAATTTGTAGGCCATATGTGATATGTGTAATGCAAGAGTGTATGGGCCCACTCTTGGTAGGCTTATAATGACAACCTACCTACATGACTGAAACTGAAAAGATGACAATGAAAATGGAAATGGTGACAACAACATGGAGAAAAACAATATAAGAAAAGCAATCAATACTATTACTATTACTAGGGCTTCATTTTTCCATCATCCTTTAACGTTACCTATTTCCTTTCGTCGCTTTTTCATTTCAATTCGTCACTTAAAAATATTCAATTACTCAATTTTTCAGCCAAACACCATCCAAAAGTTAACATGCTCAATGTTTTTGTTGTGCTGAAAGAGAAAGAGTGTTATTAGCATATTATTTTTAAAAAAATTAATATTTTTTAAGCCATGAAGCTGTCCAATTGGCATTTCGCTAATTAAAATTAAATTAAATCGGTAAAAGAAATTTTTGTATTCCACATTTATAAAATTGAGAATTCTTAAAAATAAGAATTAAAATTTAAATGTGATAAAAAGAATTAGGTATAAGTCGAGAAATTGGGGATAAAATTAAGCACTATTACCGATTTACCACTAACACAGTATACACCTACTAAAGACTGTACAACTCAAAAGCACATTAAGTCCCTTGCTAGACCCCAAGCTTAAACCAATCAATTGAAAACAACAAATTTTCCAAAGAAGTGAAAGGCAATGTTGTAATAGGAACTTAACCCTGAAAATGCAGAAGTGAGTCATTTGACCAAGAAAAGTGGGTGGGCTTACCACACAATACACATGATCCGTTCCTATATGTGGGGACCTTTTAACATTTTGTTTAAGAACTTTCTAAGACAAGAACTGTATGGT
The DNA here is from genome assembly GCF_014843425.1 of Jatropha curcas. Next base: position 17,779 of record NW_023591562.1, on the reverse strand, counting down.
CTTTGTCATGGAATGTTTCGATTATTATTATTTTTTCTTTTTCTTTATATAAAATCAATGAATCTGCTAAATGAAGATGCTTTTGAGTTTTGACTGGCTGGAATCTTGCAGCTGGACTTTGAAGATTTTTGGGGACCCTAATTTTCAACGGTGGAGATTCTTTCTATTTTTCTCCGTTTTATTTTCTTTGCTTAAATACATAAATTCACTCTAAATTTTATAACTTTAATCTTATGACATCTTAAATTTTGTGACTAATCTATCGTATATTTGAATTTATAAAATTACACCTATTAAACATTTTAATTTTTTAAACTATTTTATTAAACACTTTAATCTATAAAATTAGATTAAATAAACAATCATTAAAAAGTTAAAATTTCTGAAATTATTATTTCAAAAGTCATACTAACTATATATCAAGTTGATATTTTTACAAAAAAAAAAAACACTCTAAAAATTAATGATATTAGTGTTCAAAAGTGTGTAATATTATCAAAATTAATAAGTTCAAGTACATAATAGGTCATTCGCAAAGTTTAAGATGTCATAAGATTAAAATTGTAAAATATAAATGTGAATTAATTACTAAAGAGTCAACCATTTCAATTAATTACTAAAGAGCGAATGGTTAAAGTTGAAGTAACTGCACTTTAAGTTCAATTTTTATAAAAGAAAGGGGCAATCATTTCCTCCTCTAAGGCTCTAACATCTAACTTCTCTCTTATTGTCTTAAAGCATTGAATTTCCATTCATACAAAAATTTTTATAAAATTTTATATTTTATCTTTTCCTTATTAAATATAAAATTTATTTATAGAGTTAATTAATTTAGTATAAAATCGCATTTATACATAATATCATATTCATTTTTATAACCACATTCTTAGTTCTAAATTAGCTATGATCGACTATTTTTATTTTTATTTTACTTTATTTTATTATCACGTTGCAATGACGCCGAGAAACAATAAACTTCTCTCTGTATCACTAAATTAGCACATTTTTTAGCATTTTTGATCATCAATATATTAGATTCAATATAGGAAAAGTAAAAAAAATTCTATAAATTGTTGTTACAAAAAGAATAGAGAGCTATGCCAGCTTGACATTCAATAGCATAGAAGCTTATAGAGAGACAGCGCTTGGATTGTATATTTTTGAGAGCGGTCTGCTTGTAAGCTTATGGAAACAGGGAATCAAATCTGGATCCGGATCGTCCACATCAAATCTGCAACGAGTGTGGGTTCCGTTGGCAATTCCGAGCAAATATAATATTCCTTATCATCTGACATAAATGCACACGTTTCACCACCTGGTTGCACTGCTGGCAACCTTCAAATCTTTGTGTTACATAATTGTGCAACCTGTACAGAGGACAACAAGATATAAACCAGCTTGTTATTGCTATTAAAAATCTTGTTAAGGATGATTGGAATTGTCAGATAGTTTTATTTACACGGACAAGCCAATTTATGTGCAGACTATCTTACTTACCCCACCCTTCATTTATTTTTATAAAATAATTTATAAAAAAATAATTCATTAAAAAATATTTTTTAAATAATTTTTTTATTATTTATTATATTAAAAAATATTTTTTAAATAATTTTTTTATTATTTAGTTATAATATTAAAAATTCGCTAGAAATAATAAAGTCTTTTATCTCGTAAACTCTTAAAAAATTAATAATAATAGAAATTTTATAATTTAAAAATTTTATAATTAAATATGAAAAGAATCTAAAAAAATATAAATCATAAAAGCCGCTGGTAATCGGTGGTGGTAGTGATTATGATGGTAGTTGATGGTAAATAGTGACTGAAAATAGTGATTATGATGATTAGTAAATTAAAAAATATGTATTTATAAGATTTGCTAATATCCGAACAATGTGTTACTCTAAAAAATGGGAAGTTTTTTTCCTTAAAAAAAAGACTTAATTTTTCGTTAACCAGAAAAATATTTTTTATTAACTTATTTTCCTGAGCCCCAAACAACAAAAAATTATGAAAAATATTTTCCTGCAAGTTATTTCACAGAAACAAACGGAGCTTAAAATTGCTCGAAAATTTTCTCTTGGAACCCATGTATTAGAGATTCTTCCCGAATCGGATGATTCGTTGTTGTAAAATTCTACTGGTGCAACCTATTCTAGAATATGCTTGTCTTCTTAAAACTATGCTCTCTTTCTTTTATTAAAAAAAAATTCCTTGTCTACAAATATAATTATCAAACTATTATATTTATTAATTAAATCTTGATGTAAATAAAATTGACATATCAACCTTTAATTTTCTAATAAAATTCTATTTAATCAAATGTTTGATTAATTTTCAGAATAAATTAATAGTATATCATTTAATTTTTATGCATACTAACACAAAGTTTTTTATTAAAAAAATAAAACAAAAATTATATATTTATCATATTAATTAAAATTTTTTAATCATATGCAAGCCAAAATAAGATATAAATTATGGAACAGAAAAAACATATTTGAGTTTATTAAAATAAAATAAAATATTAGAAATAAAAGAGAGTGAAGAGAAAGAAAGATAGAAAGTAAGAGCTGCTGACCAATTGCCACATTCTAAGGATTAATGTTAAAGTAATTTTATATATTAAATTATTCAAGAAATCGTAATTTTAATAAGTAAAATTAATAAAATAAAAGATAATTTTGAGATGAGAACGAACAATCAAAAACTGATCTATATGTGCATGTATGTATAGTGACAGGTCAGTAGCTGACCACAAATGGCTGCCGACTGAGAAAAGGATAATGGGGATATATATTAATGGGGATATTATATTATATATATATATATAAATATATATATATAAAAGAGAGGAGAATATATATATATAAAAGAGAGGAGAGCTGATGGCTTAGCAGCCTGGATGTTAAAATTGAAGGGGCCCATGTCCATATATGGAAGCTTCTTTATCAGATTTTAAAGCTGCAATGTGTAAAGTGCACTGAGTTGGGCAACAAAGTGTTGTCGCTGTCTAATTTTTGGATTGAGCCGATAAAAAATGAAATAGACATTTCAAAAAAATATGATATCCGTTTTTATTTAATATTTCATATTTAAAACTTTAATAAAAACTTAAAAATAAAAAGTTAATCCCCGTAATGTTATTTTCAAATTTTGAAACAAATTTCATGGAATAAATATTTTATTCTCTTTATTCCATACTATTATACGAACCATACAAAATCTGGAAAAATAAAAAAAAATATTGAATAAAATGAAAGAAAATCAACAGTAAATATAAAATGATTGAATTATTAGGGGCAAAAAGGATTTTTTAAATTCATCTTGAAATTGAAACAAGAATAATAAAAAATGTGTATCAGTGAAAATTTTATTTTAGATTTACTTTTTAAAAACAATTAAATAGGGCAATTTATTAGTTAAATTAAAAATTATATCACTATTATCCATGTTTTCAATGTAAGTTAGAATTATTCAAACATTGAATTATAAAAAAATACTTGAATTTCTGGATAACTAAATTAAACCGCAAGACGACACTCGACAATGAAACTGATGAAAATAGGAATATTTGGAGTATGCTCAAGTTTTGGATGTGGATATACTGGTTGGATCTCGCTTAGGTGAGTAGTCCGATTCCCAAATGAATTTCTAGATGGGCTTTTGGAAAAGCCACATTACTACCTCACAGCAACCAAAAAAAATTGGGCTAAAAAATTGAGTTTGAGCTCAAACAAGCTAACCTAATGATATTTATAGCGCCATTGCCAGTAATTCGACCATCACCATCTAAAACTAAACATACTCTCGTGTACAGTGTTAATAAGTAATAACTTCAAAAAAATAAAAAAGAAGAAATGAAAACGATAAAAAATGTAGTAGAAGAAGAAAAAAAACTGAATCAGCAAAATTAGACCACTCAAGGTAGATCTTTAGATTCTCTTCCATATCAAAAACTTCTCTAACAAAATATCATTTTGATAAAAAAATTATAAAGATTTAAGGAAAGGAAAATTAATAACAACCCATATTTTAAATGATTTACCATTTGCGTCATTTATCATTTTTCTTTTTGAATAAACAATTAAAAATCACGATTATAACATCATTATAGGGACTTCATGTCAGATTTAAAAAAAAAAAAAGGATAAAACAATCTGAAGTGAACACCCAGATTAGAACATTCATCTAAATTCTTTATTCACAACAATCTGCCAATTTGCAAGATCATCACAAGCCCAGTCACAATCCTCAAATTCAAAAATCCCACAATCCAAAACCAATTTCGTATCAACCGAATGAATTAAGAAAGCCCAACAAGCGCCCGGCAAAAAAAAAAGAAAAAAAAAAAAAAAAAACCAAAAACAGAGTAGTAAAAAAAAAAGAAAAAAAAAAAAAACAAAAACAGAGTAGTTATATAGTAAAACGATAATACCAGGTCAACCACCATAAATTGATCCGTCAATTCAACAAAGATAAGACAACCATCAAAGGTAGATTAAAACTAAGAAATAGAGATCAGCAGAAAATGGAGTCATCAAATCTTTTTTATTTTAGTTCTGGTGTCTCTATTCCACTATATAATTATTGAATAAGAGGCAGTAACAGCAAGGTTTATCAGATCCACCTGTTTAAAAGTGCATACCTTGTAAAGCAAATTCTCATTATACCGAGGCAAAAAGCAAAGATCAAAGAAGAAAACAACATTTTGCTATTACCTTTCATGACACTTCCTCCTATATTTCAAGACATATTTTAGTTAGAAAAGGTTATTTCAAACACAATCAATCCCTTTAATCTATATCTTCCTTCGATCAGTGTCTTCACGATAAGAAAGAAGATGCCTACATTGCAATACTCGTGGAAATTGACTTAAGTTCATTCCTACAAATAAAGTGATCTAAAGATTTGTAGGGAACTCCAATTCGGTTAGTCACAGTTAGCAACATTAGATACAACTTTTTCCATTATACAGAGAATTACTACGCTTACCTTTGCACACAGGTGTCCTTACTCAAACCATTTACAGAAGACAACATCTGTGTTCTTAATCTTTATTTTAGCACCACTATATTCGGACATGTTCAGCTACTAAACTGGATGATATCATCTGAGAATACTGCTTACATTATCAATGTCAATTCATAAAAGAATCCTGAAGTTTTTTGTCACTTTTGTTCTGTCTCTGATATTAGAGGAAAGGGATTCACATTGAAACCTTATATTTGCCAAAAACTTCAGCAGCAAGTGTCTAATCTACAAAGAATTCTTGTAGCAAGACCTTTGAGTACAAGACAAAGTCTTAATGCCCCATAGAATATGCTTGGAACCTAGACTATAATTATTATACAAATGGCATGTAATAGAAGAAGAAATAATATGACAATTAGGATCATATTGCTGAAGAAGAAAATATATGACTAAATACATAAAGCTCGGTAATCTTCAATACCTTACAATTGTTCACTCTAGTATAAAAAAAATTCTTAAAGTCTGTGTATTATTGAAGCAGAAATATTAAAGAACAACGACAGGAAAGCACAAATCTGTATAGAATCTTGGTTAATCATGGGATATTACACTCTACAATCTTGACTAAGCAGTGGCTATGCCCATTTGGCTCACAAACATATTAATGCAGGGAAATGCTTTTCATATATATCCGTAATACCAGTAATGTCAGCCTACTCTGCTCAGACACATTCATCAATTGTTAAAAGGATGATTCAGTTGCCTTAAAAAAAAAAGATCGTACTAAATGAAGAGAGAACCAACCACCTGAAGGAACAAGAATTTGTCCTTGTATCAAATGGCCTGAAAACGAATCACAATTATAAGGGCAACCAGCAAAGTACTCAAAAGGGAATTTGGGAGATAATGATTTTTTTACATATAGCTTAATGCAATTGAATAGAACTACTAGAAGCAATGGCCATATGGATTGAGTATAAGAAACACAGTTGCAATCTGCTATTTTCCATAGTTCCTCATTTATTTTGCAAACAGCTCATTGGAAGAAAAATAAACTAAGCTAGCACCAAATCTTTCCATTGGGAAGACAGAAACAACTCACAAGAAGGAAAAGTGATACGTCAGCTTTGAGGTTTGACAATACAAACCATATCTCCTGCCCAAACACCTACCTCCAACCCAAATCACAAGGAAAACAAACAAGAGAAAAGCTTCTCTTGCAAATTCCAAAACATCAAGAATGCATTTGATATTGAAGTGAAATATCAGATATATTATGCTTTTGCATGATTGTAACATAGTCGCTAGATGCTTATCGTAGTTGCGCTTTATGTTAGAGATTGCAGCAGGTATGAATGTAATTTTCCGAATATTCCCACATTAGCAAATATGTCACACAGTTTGGATATTCCTATAAACAAACAGCCTGTCAATAAATCTTAAGGAATGCAACATTAGAATTGCCAATCATCATGATCTCTTTAGGTTATTATTATTCCAAAACATTACTTTGCAAGAACATATATTCCTCTGGAGAGGCAAATATGAAGAAACCAAAATCCTCCATACATCCCCCATAGTCTAAATGGTCTTATTCCCTTCTATATAAGGATTATCACATTCCATTCATTTACTACCATCCTTACAGTGATTAACTGTATTAGAAATTAGGAAATCAAGGACAAGGATTGTGAAATTGGATATATCGTGGAACTCAAAAAGGACTAGATAAGATCAGGCACTAATAGATTTCAGCGAGTGGATGATCAAGCCTCAAAGGTGATCTCAATCTTAAATCATCCAATTTAGTCCTTTCAAAGGATTTCAAAATTTGGATAAGGCTTATGAGAACTCTAGCCATACAATTGGACAAAACAAAATATGAGAACACTAGCCAACCACTCGCCCCATATTTATGACTTGGTTCATAAAAAAGATACATTAAAAAAGAACACACAAAAAAAAAAGATATATATTTAGTTGTTACTCTTGAAAGCTCGTCCACAATTTATTAAATTTATCCACGTACAAAATTAAACAAAACCAAGAAATCCAACCCAGCTAGCTATCATTTTCAATAGATGACTATCCCATTGATGTATCAATATATTCGGCTTTCAAACAAAAGCTTACCATTCAAGCCCTAGAGTTAGTTTATGGGGACAATCAGAAAAAGAGTTCAGATTCAGAATTCAGCTTGGCAACAGAAAAGAAAAGCCAAGCAGCATAGGACTAAATCATATTAATAATTGGTATTTTGCATTAAAGAAAATTGAAAAAATCACTAATTTCATATAGAACATGTAATTAGGATCAATTTCATGTCAACAAATAACTGAGGAGACCAAAAAAAAAAAAAGAGAAAATGATAAAACTATAACTTAAGCAAACAATTACCAACATCATCAAATTTACCCAAAAAAACCCAATGAGGAAGAAGCAAAGTGGCAATGGCAACAGAAGACGCTTCTGCTCCATCTCGTCTGCTAATTCCATCCCTTGAAAAACAATCACCAAAACTTGAAAATGCAACAACCCATAAATAATTAATCAACAGAGCATCATCATGAAGAGAAGCATCCACATTGTCTCAGTTTTGATCAGTACTAGTGCAATCTCTCGCAAAATGCCCTTCCTCCCCACAATTATAACATGCGCCGCCTCCACCACCAGAGTATCCGCCCCCGCCCCCGCCCCTGCCGCCGCCACCAGCGTATCTCCTATTTCCTCCACCACCACCGCCTCCGCTTTGGTAACAATCTCTCGCTAAATGGCCAACTCTCCCACAATTATAGCAAGCACCACCACCGCTACCGCCATATCCACTGCCTGATCGACCACCCCTTCCACCGGTTCCATAGCCACCATCGCCGCGACCACTATTATATCCTCCACCACCACCTCCTCTTCCCCGTCCGCCATAGAATCCTCTCCCGCTTCCCCCGCCACGGCTGCCACGAGGGGCACGGCGAGATCTGGATACGCCGACGACTTCGACGGCCTTAGTACGGCCATCCTCTCCAAAATCGACGTCGAACTCGACCGGCTGGCCTTCGGATAGTGTCCTAAAGCCATCAGATTGGATGGAGGTCTGGTGAACAAATAGATCCTCGCCGCCGTCATCAGGAGCAATGAAACCGAAACCTTTCTGTGCACTGAACCATTTGACGGTGCCGGTCGACCTCTTACCTTCCGCCATGGAATCTTCTAGAAGAATCTAGAAGTTCTGAGAGTTGGGGTCAGTGAATGAATAGTGAGGCTGTGTTGTGCTGAGGAGTAGTAGGGTTTGCGTGTCAGAGCTTTCGGGTTTTAGTTTTTTGGGTTGGTTAGGGCGGGGACAGACGTGTTGAGATCGGACGGTTCACAATCAATTAGATTGATATCCTACGGTTAATAAACGTTTTGTGGTTTATCCTATGTTGTTTGACCGATCTGCGCCAAATATCACTTTAGTCCATAACTCCTTATCCGATTTCTATCACGACGAAGAAGAAGAATAGTAGTACGAGATTACCGATTTGGGAAATGGCAACAACCGGCTCCGACCGGATGAACTTGACGTGTGGTTACTATTATTTATATTTTTAACTATTAAAATAATTGTATAAATTAAATTTATAATTAAAATATTTGATAAAAATAATTTTATAAATTAAAATATTTAATAAATATGATTTTATATATTAAAGTATTTAATAAAATAATCTATGCATTCTATTTTTTATTTCTAATATATATAAAATTTATACAAAAATGGCTTAAAATATTAACTTGGTGTGGTGTGGCAACTTCAATCCATTTTAACATTCGTGACAGTATATATAAAGAGTTATCCATTTTATAAAAAGTCAATGAAATATGCCATGTAATTCAAATTGAATCAAACTTAGCAGCCAATTGCATAGATAGCGTTGCGTAACTTTACATTTTATATAAAAATGCTTATGGTCTAAGAATGAAGAGAGAAAAAATTTAGTTGAGGAGCAGAGTTGACAAAAAATTAGGTGCTTCAGATTAAGTTTTAATATTCAAATAAAATATTTTATTAATGGGTAAGACTACGATGTGGAATTCAAAAATTTTGTATTGATATAAATTTTTTTTTCATCGTTAGATTTAAAATACTTAAATGTAAACCGTTAGATTGAAAATTTACTGAGTGACTTGTAACCTATTAAGTACGTTTTAAATAAGCTACTTAATGTAATTCTTTTAATTTGAATATAAACTACTGCCTGCAACATGATTATAGAAAAACAAAAATAAATAATTATCTAACATTTAATTTATTCATCCATCTAACATAATCAAATTTTATGTCATGTGTTTTAACATGCCTAGTAATTTCACATCTATTTGATTTAAAAATAGATATTAGTTAACCAAGCAAAAAACAAATGTCATTACTATTAAGAATTTTATGAGGATCTTTTTTTTTTTTTTTTGCTAAATTGATTTTTACAATTATTATAGTCAAAATTTTATATATTATATATACCATTGTATTTTTTGCTTATGCTCTGTTTGTTTCTGTAAAATAATTTGTTGAAAATATTTTTCATGGAAAATATTAATGACTTATTTTTTGTTGCTTGATTGTAATATTGAGAATTGGTTAAAAATATTAAAGTCTTTATCTCATAAGACCATAAAAAATATTATTAATAATAAAATTTTAAAAATTTTATTGTTAAATATGAGAAGAATGTAACAAAAAAAAAAGTAAAATATGAAAGCCATCAGTGGTCGGTGGTGGTGACTGCCGCTTGCCGTGGTGGTGGCCGATAGTGTTAGCCGATGATGGTGATTGATGGTATTTGATGAATGATGGAGTGACTACGATAATTTATTAATAAATTAAAAAATATGAATTTATATGATTTGTCAATGTTCGAAGAAAATATTTTACTCTCTCGAAAATGAAAACTAATTTTATTTTAAAAATGACTTACTTTTCCTTTGCCTAGGAAAATATTTCCTGTTGACTTATTTTCCTGAACGCCCCAAATAACGAAAAATTGTAAAAAATATTTTTTTGTAAATTATTTTATGAAAACAAACGGAGTCTTAATCTTTGTTTAATTTAAAATGTTTAACTATAAATGAAAGTAATATAAATAATGCATTGTTACTTTTAATTTGTAGTTTGGTTAATTTTAGTTTTTTCATTCTAAATTCATCTTTTTTTAAAAAAAAATCCATATTATATATTCATCCATTAAAATGTTTATTTTAATTTTTATTTAATTTAAAATGTCTAATTACGTAAGTTTATAGATTTTAAATTTAACTTGAAACCTTATTCTTATGCTATCTTATAATTTTCATAAATAAAATATTACTAAGTATATATAAATGTTTAAAATTTTAGCACGACTAAGAATTTAAATTATATAAAAAGTTTATATACGATAAATTTCATAAACTTTAATTTATGTAAATCATTATGTTTTGTAGTAATATTTTTATAAATTTAAAAAAGAAAAATAATATAAAAAACAAAGTCATTTTAACTTGTTATGGTAGATGTGTGTAACACATATCATAAAACTAGACTTCTGAATCAATAGAGAATTACTGGATTCTCTGTCGCAGTAAAGGCCTTTATTAATATTGAGTTCGGATCTTAAATCCTTAATTTTATAATTAAATAATACTATAGTACATCTTTGTTAATTTAACCGTTAAAATACTTTTGGTATCGATTTTTTTTTTTAATTTTTTTGAATGGATTGTTGCGTTGTGTGAGCTATGACTAAAATAAAATTATATAGATAAAAAATGGAAAGTGAATTTACAACCAATGGTCATAATCTGCGAATTGTCGGCAGTCACAAAATTAAATATTACATGATTGACAATAAACAAAAAAAAAAAAAAACTAATAAAATTTAGAAAAGTGCATTAAATTAAGAATATATTAGATTTTAAAAGATTTTAAAATTCTAATGGTATTCGATCTAAATTTTTTTTTTGAGTCTATTGAAATTGTGTGGTATTCAATTCAGACAATTATAAAATTTATAAAAATCTGATGGTATTCAATTTTGATTTTTTAAAAGTCCTTACATACAAATTTGATGATATTCAAAAATTACTTATTTGGAAGGATTTTATAAAACCATTGATTTCATTGGATTTTAGAGTACTAAGTATGAATAAAAGAGCCATTCACAAATACATCATCCAACCCAAAGATTTCAAACATCTTTTAAAATCTAACAGAATCTTAATCCAATATACCTCTTAAATAAAGATGGAGACAGGCAGATACCCGCGAATTTTAAACTATCTGTATAAGTATCTTTTTAAAATTTTACTACTCGTATCCGTTATAAACACATTTAAATACTCATATTTGAACCGTTTAAATTTTTACTATCCGTATCTGTCCAAAACCCGTTTAAAGTACCTTTAAAAAGGGTAAAGTACCTGCGAATCTTAACTATCGAAATTTAAATTTATTAAAATACATTTTTTACTAATAATGCATAGGGTACCCGCAGGCACTCACTGCCGAATATGTAACATCCCTTCCCGGTCCACTCGTTAACCCGAATGAACCGAGCCGAGACGCTACAATCTGGTTGAACTTATATCCTGTCATGCTGATATCATCCATCCTGTATGCGAAATATGAATATAAAACACTCCCAATTAAAATTTCAGACTTCCAATATCTCCAACTAATCATCATAACACAACAACACTTTATACAGTCAGTCATAACTGTATAAATCCTCAATAGCATTTAATATCCAGCAAAATATTTGCATTCATGATCTCTATCAAGTCTTCATGACCTAATCATACCAACTATAGTAAAATATTTCATATTCAATCATTTCCTCCAACTACTTACACCATAATAATTACATGCTTCAATTATATTTCCAATCACATAAGCTCTAACAAATGTAATAATCATACATGCCATAAATCTTAATACATGCCATTCTTAATTATACAACTCTCAATCTACTATTGACAAAATACACTTCTGTGATTGGTACTCTTTTAGGTCTCCAAAGTAGGCAACCACACCAAACCGCGTGATAAAAATCGACGCGGCCTGATGTATAAAACTCAGTGGCTGCTCATTAATTTCACATATACTTAACAATAGTTGTGGTGGCCAACTAACTTAAAATTACAAATTCATAAAGCATTTGATCATCATAGAATCAGTAAATTTCAACCATAATATTGTCTCTTCAAGCAACGAATAAACTTCTAATTCATAAACATCAATAATTTTAGTTCTAATTATCTCATAACTCCTTTTAACCATGAACCTGTAATCACACAGTTAATTGATACTAGCATGACTTACGCTGCTGTTCATTGTGTGTTATGGATGAGATCAAATAAACATGTAAGAATACATAACAGTATATGTTCATGCTTACTATGCTACTTCATTATGTTTGTAGACTATGCCAAGCTTTTAGTCACATCATATAAGTTATGATTAATAAACATCTCAACCGAGGCCCAAAGATTCATAACTAAACTTTGTAAGCAATATAGCATATACTTCAGACACCTGACTGTTCCTTTATGCTGTATGAAACCTGCAAGCTTGATAAACTCAGTGATATCACAATGAAAAAAGGAAACATAAAGCCCATACATATGAGAAATAAACAACTCACATATGGAATGTTAAGGCACACATATCATGATACTTTCATTTACCTTGATGATCTTTCTTGCTGTTTTAGCTATACCTGTATGCATTCATGCAAGATGTCAAGGATATCTGTTATTGCTCCATAAGGTTATAGGTGAAACCGAAAGTGAAAGAAAAAAACGTATGAAACTGCGATGACAACTGGGTATGCTTGGCTGCTATGGCCTATATTAATCATATCCACTCCAACGGCGTGTTAGCCGGAAGATTCAAAACTGATATGGGGCGCAGATCTGTATTCTATGTCGTGACATAGCCTTGATTCTACGTGGTTTCTTAACCTAACCTCAAATGGAGCATATTCAATGGAATGACAAATAGATAAAAACAAAAAAAGCATTAGTAACTGTGTCATAATTTGGCATGCTTGTGTCATGTTATTTCACATGCTGTGTTCATTAAAATTTACTTGCATTCAGTCATTTCATAAAATTTTACTGCTACCTGCTAGATCGAAGCCATGACCCAAGCGGCGCCAACTGTGATTCATGTATAGTACACACACATTTGCAATGCTATGCATGTGTTCTTACATGATGTTTCATTGTTGTCTTTGCCTTATAAAAATGTTGAAGAACATACCCAAAGTTGACGATAAAGAAATACAAATTGCAATAGAATTCATAACCAACACCACAACATTCATTTCACCAATGCATTAGAATACAAATTAACAAGTTAGTGTTTACCTTCACATTTCACAATCATTTGCATATGCTGCCATGTTAGATTTAGATGCAATGTCATAATGATGTCCATTGTTTAAATAATGATTGAGGACAAAGAAGCAAAAGTGAAATACAAAATTAACAATATAGCAATAAGAAAAATGAAGTCAAAGATAGCCATGAAAAAAACATAAGTCAAAGCCGAGTGCGAGCAAATGAAATAACGTCGCCGATAATAGCGGACAAGCAACCCAAAGAGAGATGCGAGGAGGGTTAATAACAAGGCAAAGTCAAAGCAGAGCTGCCGCGCACGGTGTTTTACCAGCCTGAACGCAAAGTCTGTACTCTTGAGCCTATATCTATTACTCAACTATATAACATCCGAATCATCGGAGATAGAATTTCAAAAGACCCATGAACCGTATAACACCATAGCAAGTGAAACAAATAACTCTTACATGACACTCTAAACCATACGTTAAATGGAGGTAAAAATCAGGTGAAGTTTACTGGTTAACTTATACCAGCATAAAACCTGGTTTTCAGCATTAGAACTCAATAATCTACTTCATTTATTCATTTCATTTCCATGCTTTTTCACACACTATTATTCAGTCATCCTTAACTCAACATGAAAAACAAAACAATATTTTCCATTATACAAACACACCACACATAATTTCATCATGCAAGACAATAATCAACGAAAAGAGATAGGCACACCTTCACTTAACAAGCTTGAAGAATCTCTTGCTTAGCTCCTTTTTACCTTTTGAGCTCACCTCTGCACATAGACATGAGAATCTATATGAATCATCTATAAAAATATCGCCAAATGATTCAAGTATGGAAATTCAAGAAGGTTTTACTTGGATCAGAATTAGAGGTTGGAATTAATGGCTTGAATCCCCAATGAAAATTGATGGAGAAAGGAAGGTGAACTAAGGTAAAGGAAGTAGATTGAAGCGAGATAAAGAATATTTGATAGAAAGGTAGAGGGAAGAAGCATGAAGATGAAAAAATGGAGAAATATGAAATTGGAAGTTCTCGGGTAGACTCCACAAAAATATCATGATTTTGGTGAAAAAATACCAAATGGCCCTCAAGTGGCACTATGTTTACAAACTTAATATACCTCAACTTATAATTTTAGTATGCAAGCAAGTCTAATCCTTTATTACTTTTGACTCTTTTTGTTTCCTTCAAGATAAGCTCCACTTATTCTCCATCATATTTCAAGATTAACATACCATTCTAGCCCATTCTAAGACTCATAATGGCATCGAAACCCGAGGTATTTGAATTCAGCCCGACTCGGACTCTAATAAGCAACGACTCGATTCAATAGAAAAAATGGACGTATACAGGAAATATGTTTAATAATATAACAGGTAATGGGAGAAGGATAATCCAAAGAATCAATAACCTCAAAACCATTACTTGTATCTGTTTACTGAGGTAGAATTAAATAAAATAGCAAAAAAAAATAAAAAACCCAACATAATCCGATCAGAACGGGTTAGTAATTTCACTTAATTCAATACCGTATCCATCCATTTAATAACTATTAATAATCCCTTAAATGGAAGTCAGAGTAGAAGCTGGGAGTACTCTTAATACTCAATATGTACGTACCAACTCCTATCCCTTAATGTGTAAAACAAATTGTAACTATAGTTATTGAATTGTACAAATATAATTACAGTATCCAATGAAAAATTGAATATCTTGAACAAAAAATTAATATTAATGCTGCCTGCAAATTTCGAATCTATTTGATTAATTTTTTAGAATTTTTTAATGTTATTGGAATTTCACATTAAAATAATGAATTAATCAAATAAAAAAATTAGAAAAATATTTTTTTAGAATAATCGAAAAAATGAAGAATATAACATGTCAGTTAATTATGCATCCATGAGGTTGGTAAGAGAGCGAGTTCGATAGATGGGCTCATCTCGATGAGGTGTCTACATCCTATAGACGGGAGCATGAACAGAGCTGAGCGCAAGTCCTGGGACTAGTGGAGATTAAGACTGATTTTCAAGTTATTAAATAAATAAAAATATATAAAATATTTAAACCTAAGATATTTCCACGAGAAAAATAACGGTCACCAGTTCAGTAAAGAGATGACGACGAGCTATTGTCTCTATCGACACATACGACATGTATACTCTAAGAGCATAGGATGGCTGCCGACAGGCAGATTTAACCATTACAATGCTTCACTGATTGGCGGCAAAAAGGGTAAGGTTTTAATAAAGAAAAAGAACATTTTTTCTAGAACGATGAACATACTTTTCTTTTTGGTCTAACTCATATGTTCTCTTTCAGTCTTAGAATCATAAAATTAAATTTTGAGATTGGAAATGTATTAAAAATTATTGTACAATATCCATCAACAATCTACTAAAAAAATTTCCACAAATTTCCATTAAAAACTCGATATAGGATTTAATAGCATCTGAAAATTTTAAAAAAATCCTGAATCATTTCCGTTCAACATAACAATTTTTTAAACCTCAATACAATTTTAATCTTAATTTATCTCCATTAGATATTTAAAAAAAAAGGCTAAAAGAGGACAATCAGAATATATTCCTGATTAATTTATTCACATTCTTATTAAAAAGAATAGCTGGGAACGAAGAGTGTACTGAATTCTCTCACAAAGTTATCACCTAGACGTAACAAGGATTGAAGATTGGTTTCATGAAATATGCCTTGCCACATTACGTTGCTTAGTTCGGGCTACGGGACGGCATTTATTTTCTAACCATGCGTGTAGCTATCAATTCGCAAGGTCGTGATGCTCTCTTCTCCTCTCCATTCATGTCACTTTTTTTTACTAATATTTATATAATGTTCTTTCTTTTATCTAAGTAATAATGTGGATATTCACTATTAATGCAAATGTTTTTGCCTTTTGATGGTATAATCAAATGAATGAAAATGAACTTATATAATATATATATATATATTAATATCACTTATACAATATAACTTGAAAAATAAAATAATTTCTCTTTCTATTTTAGCTTTTAAACGAAAAATATAAAACTCTACCGATAGAGCTGAAACTTATGTTTAAGACAAAGCTTAATCAATAAAAAATTACATAATTCGTTAATTATAGTCAAAAATAACATATCGATTATAATAATATATTTAATGTAATTAAATATATCTAATACTAAGTAATATAGAAATGAAGATGAAAAATTATAATATGTTAAACAATTATTTAATGATTCAATGTTTATCCAACTAGAACCAATATTCAAATTAGATAAGAATTAAAATTTTCTATTATTCAAATGATGTTTAATTTCATTAATCAAAATATCAAAAGATTTCTTTACTTTCAAACAAGATATTGAAAACAACAGCTGATATATTATTTGTATTATTAGGACTGAGAACAAATCTTGTAACTATTTGACAAGGTTTAGAAAATCATATATTCACCAAGGCCTATTGAATCAAAAAGAAAGATAAAAAACTTTAAAACACTTACTTTTTGCAAGACTTGAAAAAACCACTCTGTAAACATTATTTCATATCTGTTCAAAAGAAAAAAAAGAAAATTGGAAATGGACCATTCACTTGTACCATAAGCACTTTGATTTTTTTTTTTTTACTAACACCATAATATATAGAATGTTATCAATATATACTATCAATAATTAAGGAAAATAAAAAAAATTTGAGGAATGTACTAACACCTAACCTTACATATGTAATTATTTTTCGAACCCTAGAAATAAGGAAGCGTGTTGATAAGTACAAGTCAGGAGCAGGAGTAGCCTGCCAATAAACCCAAACAAAAAGCAAGTCGCCCATTCATCTAGTTTCTCATCTCTGTTACTTACTAATCATAAATTCCTACTCTCCAAAAAGCTGTTCGAGTTAGCTAAAAACTATCACGCCACATATTCCGTAGCTCACACCATTTTCTATTCTCTCTCTTTCAGTTTATCACATTCGTTACACTTTCAGATATATATCTCTACAACAAGTTATTATTATCTTACTTTTACAGCAGTCTCTCTCGCTCTCCTCACTGTCCTACTCTCAAATATTTGGACGCACGGGTTTCGATAATCACGTTTAATGATGTATGTACTTTCGTCATTTTTTTAACTACGATGGTGCTTCACTCCATACAGCTAAAGTTGTTTGGTCGCTTCTATATAGGTGAGTTAAATCTTTTTCTTATGTTTGATCTGGTTATTTTGAGTAATATCTTCTTTAGCTTTAAGCAGATGCTTCTTATTTGAATTTACTTATTCATCTGAAATACCCCTTAAAAGCTACCCAGATTGTTTGTTTTGGTTCTTCTTGAAAATGCCAAAACAACGCAATTCCTGCCTTTTCCAATTATATTATTACTTACTTTTTAATCTAATGAAAAAAAGTCAGATCTCTTTCTTTTTTTTTT
>NW_023591561.1:0-39521 GCF_014843425.1 Jatropha curcas | reverse complement strand
AAAAAAAAAAAGGAAAGGAAAAAAAAAAAAGAAAAAAAAGAATTTTTTTTGCCTTTGGCCATCTAAGTTTTGGAAAAATCTCCAAAACATCTCCTTGAGAATTTTTTCGAGCAATGTCAAAGAAAAAGCCTGTGTCCATCTTCCCTGTAAATGCTGATGTTGCAAAACAATTTGAACAACAAGTAAGCCAAAATTGTAAACAGTCGCGCCATCTCCATCAGTTAACCCCATTTCGGTAACTCGGTGAACCTCCTCAGAGGCACCCTCACCGGGTTTTCAAAGAACAAACTCAGTAACACAGAACTATACTCCTCAAGCAGTAAGCAAGAATGTCTCAAAATCCTCCTTGCCAGCTCAACATAGTGGACCCTCAAGTTTGTTTTAGGTTAATATGGTGCAAGGGACTCGAAATGCCATTTCTATTCATGCATAAAACAAAATAGTGCAAATATCAATAATAAACGATTTGAATAAATCAATATTGCAAATAGACAACTTTTGATATCACAAGTCAAAAAAATACACATTCACAACAATCATGAATAGGCAACCTCGATGGAGAATCAACAATCACATTGTTGCATATTATAAATTAGATAAAGACCGGCACATACTACTCGATGGGAAAATAACATCCTCTTAAATAAACATAATGTGTGAGAAAATAATACATCTAATCATGTCACTAATTAATTTACTCAGATGAGGAGTTAAATCAATACAGACAAATAGACTAGCTCAGTAATATATTAAACCGTACATCTTCCGATGGGGCGAAGAATGCAAATAAATTACAACTAGAAAGGAATAAAAAAACCACTCACAAAATAAATTCAATATAATTAAAATAAATTAATTAGTAAATCAAAAGCAAAAGTAAATATTTTAGAGACAATTTGCAAATAAAATACATTTTTGTCTGAAAATGTTAAAATTAGTGTTCTGCTATTATGCAAATAAATTAAAACATACTGGGTTATCTTGCAAAAACAGAAACCATTCTGGGCCATTTCGCAAATTCAAAAACTTGTTTGGACTATTTTGCAATAAAAACAGAAACTATTGGTGAGCCCAAAATTAGCAAAAATCGGAAACAAATCTAGCATTTTAATAGATACCAGAAACAAGCAGGGTCACTTATAATTAAATAACTCCAGGGGCTAAATGAACGGAATAACTGATACTTCTGTGTCAAAAATATAAAAAATTAAAAAGTTCAGGTTAGAAATATAATAAACAGAAGAGGTCCAAGGGTTCAACAAAATAAAAACTTAAAAAGATCAGGGGGTCAAACCAGAAAAATTAAACTAAATTGAGGACCAGAAGGGAAAAATATGCAAGCAGCAGCCTCTTCACGAAAGCCCTAGCCCGCGCCGCCTTTTCCCCAACCTGATTAACTGCTGTGGCCGCTTTTTTTTTTTTTTTTTTTTTGTGTTTTGCCCCTCTAGCTGAATCTTCAAAACAAAAAAATAAAAATTTGTCTTTTCGTGCCCCTCTCTTTCATGCGAAAACAACCCAAAAGTAAAAAATTATGCTTTTTTTTTATATATATAAGCCCATTGAAAACTACAGTTTCAAAAAAAATTTGTATCAGGTACTGCAACTTTTGTGCTGCTGGTCCTTTCAAAAAACCTAAAAGTCGTCTCTTAACCAATGTACCAATACAAACAATCAAAACAAATAATAGATACAACGATTGAAAACATGAACAAAAAGTCCCACCATCATACAGTTTCGTATGCCTCGATACCAATGAAAAGGAGCGGGTATAAAGCGTTTTTTTATATAACTATTATCTCCTTTATCGAAACCAAGAAGGTCTTAGTATACTTGATAAAACATTGAACTGAACAAATCAAAGTAAACTGACCTTTGAAGCGTAGAACCCTTCACCGGCTTCTTTCAGAGATCTGAGTCACACCACCGATCTCTGCAGTAACCCCAACTATCTCTCTTTTGAAACTCGCTGGTGGCAAGAGAATAGAGTAACGTGTTCTCTAATTCTTAGGTTGTCAAATCTTAAAATAAAAAAGCCTCTCTTCGATAGGAAGATATTTTTTAAAATAATAAAATAGAATAAATAAAAATATTAAATTAAAATAGAAAACAATTATTTAAAACCAAAAATTTTATCTTATTATGTTAAACACCCTTATATATCTTTCGCAAAAATAATAGGGCACTACAGGACCGGCAAGAATAAAAAAAATCAGCTACTAATATAATAAGAACCTATGTAGACCAACAGATCCTATTATATATTAATCAGAAGTATTCCACTAAAAACTCAGACTGAACCTTAATTATTAACTATTCTCACTACAATAAAAAAAAATGTCCCCATGTTAAGATAACAGATCGTCATTTAAAATAACTGTACTGAAGCAATTGTATTTAAATCACAATAATAACTTTAAGATTGTGCGCTCATACTTATTTCATGTGTCGGATTCAATATCCACCTGCAGGGTTTACAACATGAAAAACCTTAAAGCCACTTAAAGTGCATCATCATAAACTCAAAACCGAGAACATGGAATTCATCATTAAAATATCACCAAACACAAAAAATCTTGCCCATCAACCGAGATATATCCAATAATGAAACGCACCCCTTTAATGAATCAAAGCACAAGACAACAAATGTTTGCTCATATAAAATAAAAATCAAGATAAGAACAATAAAACCTAGAGTTCCTAATCCGAGAGAATATGTTTAAGCAGTCAGTACAAAACATTGCCATCTCTACTTGGTCCTCAATTAAATACATACAAAATACTAACAAATATTCATGCTAAAACATTGTAATTAATGCAAAATCCAAAAAGTACAAAGAAATAATTGTCAAAAGAAAATCATTCAAGCTATACATAAATGCAATGGTTAATAGTAAGTCCACAAAAAAGAAACTAAAATATTATAAACACATAGTAAAATAAAAAAATGATAATATAATTTATAATTAATTTAATTCAAATAAGACATAAACATGAATTGAATTGTTTAAAATAAAAAGATTATGATAACATTAATTAAAATTAACTTTTTTTAAAAGTTAAAATAATAGCATTTTTATACTGGTGTTGATATCAAATAAAATTAAATTTTTTTAATGAATGATCTTGGTGGTGTGGAGGCCTAGTAGTGTCATTGCTTGGAGAATATGGAGATAAAGGAGTGTGTATATGAAGTGTTATATTGAGATTTATTGAGTTGTGCCGAAGTGCTGCCGAATTTTTTTCAAAAAAATTCAAAATAGTGAATCGTACACTTACCTTATAGGTAAAAGGTAATAAAATGAACTAGTGAAAAATGAACTAGTTAATTTTACATTATATATAGGACCCTATAAGAAAAACCTTAGTAAGTTAAAGCGTAAAGTTGAACATAACATTAGGGCTGTTTTATAGGATGTTGTTTAGAACTAATGCAATACATATAATTAACCCTTCATAAAGAAATTATTAAATTAGGTAAAAAAAAAATGCGAAAATAACAAAGATGGATGTAACTGGAGGTCCGAGGTCAAAGGGATAGTAAAGACAAGAGTTCCTGCAAGGATTGGATGTTTATACAGTTTCAGTTGGTAATCCCATTTTGATGGATGGTGAATAAGTTAAGAGTGTCCATGTAATCACAAAATGTCAAAATTTCGAGCCTCTTAGACATCGTACAGTGAAAACTTCATTTGTGCAAAAATGGGTTCGTGAAAAATTATTACAAGGATACATCATGGTGAACCGAGTGCCAGTGGCAGGCCACTCAGTCCGGAAAGTTAGAAGTTCAGCCTTAATCAATTCGTACGTAACAAATGCAATGATATGGTAACGAGCGAGTAGAGTAAGAAATGAGGGAAAGGAGAACGTCCCAATGTAAGCAGCACAAACAATTTTTGACATGTAAATTGCATTAACAGTGAACTGTGGCCCTGATCAAGAATCATCAGTTCTTGTCTGTTGTTGCACGATTAACTTCACATGAAAAGCGGAGCACCATTTCAGAAAGTTTACGATGATTTGTCAGTTAACAAAGGAAATGTTGCCTGAGGCCATCAAGTGATAATTTTTATCGACAAAAAAAATTCGGGATTGGGACTACCGGGTAAGAAAAATTGATTGTTGTCATAATAATGTATGATATTCGGGGGACTCGAAATCAAGAATGGCAAGTCTGTAATCTCCAAGATATCAACGGCGTCAAAGGGACGTAAGAAGACAAAGAGATAAGGCTCAAGAAAAGAGTATTATCCCTCTTGTTCCCTCGCCTCAAAGGTTAATATGCATCAAGGCGACAAGCGAAAACACATGACAGGCATGCTTGTGCATGAATGATGAGGATGTATAAAGGACTCATCCGTCAACTGCTGGAAGCGTGGAAACATTTTGAGAACAATCATCCTGTGTTGAAGCTGAAATGAGAAAATGGGAGATTGGGGCTTTGTACGATGGTTCAGCCGTTTGGGCCAATCAGGACAACAAATATCACATCGGCAATGTCAGTGGTGACACCAAATAATCTACCACCGTCAATGTGTATGAAAATGATATAATTTTTTGTGTGTCTATGGTCCTGGCACAAAGCCCAAAACAATAAAATTGAATTTCTGCAAGCCTTTGAATTGCCGAACTAAATTATTTAAGGAAATGGTTAAACATCCGATATTTCAACGAATCAGAAGCATCAATAATACGAAGCTGCTTTGCTTTGACCATCATGATCCAGCAGTTGGAAGTGTATCGGGGAGGACGGCTAGCCAAATTGGCTTGTCCCTCATTGCAGGAAAAACACAATGGTGCGATGGTGACACGAAAGAAGAGGTAGAATGCAGAGTTGGTGTGAGTTGGTCATGCGGGCAAATTCCGAGCCAGAACTCACCCGGTGAGAGAAATCGAACATGTTAGAAAAAGAACAACGACTATTGTGAACCCCCTCCACCTGTGAATCTGAGCAGAAATATTAATAAGAAATGAAGATCTGGGCCGTAAGAAAGTTTAACAGAGTTGGGTTGCAGAGAGGTAAAATAAAATAATCTGGCAGGAAATAGCGTGGAAGAAAGTGAAGCATCTTCTGGGATTGCCAATACCGGAGTCAAATCTTAGCCGTCATAACCGAGTCATGCAACAAGAAAAAAAATGTGTTTGAAAATCCCGTTCAACACTGTCATGAACATTGAAGGGAAAACCAAGGAATAATGCAAAACGAGAATCAGACATGAAGAAATGTCGCGACCATAACTCCGAGCAATCTGTAACTTACTGTAAGTATGCCAAGGCATGTTATTTGTTTGATAAACCCCAAAGGCAATTATGTGTGAAGGGTTACGATCCATAAGTTTCCAAGATGGCTGACGTTCAATATATGGTAGATGTGTGGACAGAGGAAGTACAGATTGTTGGCATAACAAAGCATGACTGCCATGGTTCAGCAAAGATGAATCCCTGTCATTCACGAATATGAATGAAAAATTTGGGAAGCAATGAACAAAGATTGAGTCTCCTTTTTAAGGAATTGAACAGACTGTTATGCCGAAGCGATGAAATAATGTGACCAATTAGCGCGAGAAACCCAGTTGATGTCAAGTTGGAGCGAATTTTCCAACCCGGCTTTTCTTGATTCTATGAACACTGCCAGTTCATTTGCCAAGAATGTCGTTTAAGCAAGGACCGGACAAATCGAGGATGTATCCATTAAGAAATGTGATTCACTAACATCTCCATTCTAAGATACAACATTTATTTGAACTTAACTTATAAGTAGCAAATGGTAAACAATCACAGACAGCCTGCAAAAATAAAAGAAGTGCGCAATTAAGGCAAAGTTCGAGGATCCATTGCAAGCATATTGGGGAAAGCTTCCACATTCTGTTCACACCACTTGACCAACATGTTTCACCAACATCTAGAGGCCGAAACGTAATGAATGACGGAGGGAGATCGCGTACAATCTGATTGAAGGAAAACTAAAAAATTTCACCTACCTGGGCGTAACGATGGTAAAATCAAAAAAGACGATTGACGATGTAGAATACCAAGCGGCTCAAACCTATATTTTATGAATTGCGAAGAAATACAACCATATGTACAGTAAAGAAAAATAAATGGTAAACGCCTAAACCTTTGTAAACGTGTTAAATCATACTAGCTAATTGGTTCAATTGATAAATAGAAAATAATCAATCTTTTGCGGCTCAAAACTCAATTTGACTGAACTGTAGTTGATGCAAAGCTGGACACCGAATTTGCAGAAATGGTTTCAAATATTTATGTGAAGTTACTTTCCAATGTAACCCAAAAAAAACCCAACATGGAATGTACATTTATTAAATCTCAACTCATTCATCTACTAATCCCAATAGCCCGAAGCTCAGGAATCGATAATCCCCTAAACAGATTATTACGGACTGGCAACGGCAGTACCGGTTGCTAAGCCTGTACCTGCTACTTGTAAAACCGATTACAAGTTCACACTGAAGGTTATGGGCAAAGCAGAAAGACAATGAACATGTGTCTGCCATAATGGGGAACAAACTAAAGTTGAGGTTGTCAAACGATTTTATGGAAATGGTTGAGTTTGGAGTAGAAAATCCAGGCCAGCCAATGAAGTGCACAATCTTAATTCAATGTGAAGGTTGATCCTACGCCAAACATTGGGCACGAAGGTTCCATCATAAGGTAAATCCTGGTAGAAGTATTAAATCAAAGAAGAAGCATAACAAAGTAGGAACCTTTGTCTTGGGCAATGCAAGCCACCAGGTTATACTATGTCCCCATACCATACGTAAACAGAATCGAGACGATGGGATGCAGTGGTTGTAATAGAATCAAGGCTAATTCAAGTTGTTCATGGCACTTGAAACCAAACAACCGCTTCATCACTCGCAGTATCGGAGCCAATTTCCAAGGAAAAAAATTAAGGGGGTGAAACGCAACTGATTGCCAATTGTGAAGATTAACAGATAGTGATGATGAAAGCCGATCTTGAATTCAATAAGGACACAAGATAGGAAGAGGAAAAGATCAAATCATCAATGGTACCTCAGAAGACGACAATATGAAAAAGAGGAAGCTGAGAAGAAGGAGGATGAAAGCAGATGATATGAAAGACACTTAAAACTTAGAGCATTTACTATACAAATCATAAATGTATATACTAATAATATTAGTAATGAAGAATTTCAATGTATAAACTCTACTCATATTACCACATGTGCTACAATCATATAATGTATAAAATCAATTATCCTAGTTCTGATAATCTGAAACAATGCTAGAGCCAGAGCGGTGGATCTACGCGTCCGGTAGTGCGTGGAGGTATCGGCCCTGTAACGCAAGGCCGTGGGACGAGGAGGTCGATCCCGCGTCCTTCGTCAGGTAACGTCTGGGGCTCGTCATCTGCTCACGACCAGTACGTCGCCATCACATCCTCTCCAGGGACGTCAGGCTTCCATCCCCTGCTCAGCGTCCAGTAACTGGCCGCCACCACAGCAATTCCTGCTCCTTCCCTTCTGCTCCTTCCTCTCACCCCCGTAGGACCAGTAACAACTCCCACCAAGCTGCCACCAGTCAACCTGAACTGTGTAAGGTAATCATAAATGTCATAACTGTCAGTTAATCATATAAGTTAATTATCTAAAAAATTTATAAACATTTATCACTTCTTTGGCAGCTCAACAAGTCCACGTAACACCCTCAGTTGAAGCTTGGGACAGTAAGTAACTTTCAAATGCCGCAAAGGCAATGTGGTCAGATATAGCCTTCCGTGTAAATTAGATTCAACTACTGTTTTTTTCAGCATAGAATGCCATCTCTCGAGCACGAGGCAAAATTTTGAAGATAATCCAAGCTACAGCGGCAAAAGAAAGGATACACCATGAAGCCGTAACCACAAGAGGCAGAAGGACTTATGGAGAGTCCAGTAAACTGCTTGGTAAGTATATAAATCATTCAATGTACATTCAAGATAACATCCTAGTGTTTAAACGCTAATTATTTCAAATTTTTGCCAGAAACATTTCATAAGGGACAGGCCATTACGCTGAATGCTGAAAAGTAAAGCCGGGAGAAAGAATACGTCGATCGATATGCTGACTTCACCTAATAGGAGAGAAAGAAGCCGGTAAGAAGCAGCAGGCGTGTCCCAGGAGAATATGGAGAGCTGGCAAAAAGGCTGGGAGGACCTTGCATTCCAAGAGAAACGGAGATAGCAACAAAACAGGTGCAGTGAGACGGCGGTGAAGGACAGGACCTTCGCGACCAACAGCAGGCGATCATATACTCTATAGAGACAGCTCGATTATATAAGTGAACAGTCCCTTTACAAGAAACTGAGTTAATGAAAGACAACTATAGATAATATAATATATCAGCATAAAATCATTACAGGCTAAAAGAATTAGGTCGTGAGCCCACACCTGATTGAGTGTACAATACACTCACACGAAGACCACGATCGAATACGTTTCGAAGACGGCACTGAGCGGAAGTAAGTAACAAGAAAAAATATTTTACATACCCTCTGAAGTACATATGCGAAGTATGAACAAAGTTTTTTCCCAATTATAATAAAAAAAAAAGCTGCAGATTGCATTGATTAAATTAATTTTTGTTGTCCAGGAGAAAAACTATACTACAAGCTCGGGAGCGTATGTACTCTCAAACCGATGAAGCCGAAGCTGATCAAGAATTGACGAGGTACCGCTTAGTCTCTGAAGCTGTAGGTGGGCGATGAGAAGAAAGAAGTAATACGGCATCGGTCCCAGGCATCACAGTTTTACTGTGCCACAGCTCACCTTCACAGCCAAGCCGGCAGCACCACAGCCCGAGAAACACTGACTCGCACTAGAGAGAAAACGGCGTCAGCTTGCCTGATCAGCAAAGACAGATTGCAGAGCTGAGAGCGCATGTGATGCGGCTGTCCGTGAACACGGCTGTACGCTTCCACTGATCCTGCACCGCTACAAACCGACAGTTTGCGACGTCTCAAAGCAGCATCACCACTAACGCTCTGAATCCCGAGCGCAGACGAACCTTGGTCACCCCCCGGCGCTACAATCAGCATAGCAAGCAGGTAACTCCTCCCCGGCGATTCCTACCATCGAGAGATCCGACACGGAACCCCTGCAAATGAGCAATCAGCATAGATTGATTTGGGACCTTTTAGTTTTTCATTGTATTTCATATTTTAATTGTGTCAGTAACAATAAAAATACATGTTATATGTTTGAAATGCGTGGTGAATATTATAAATGTATAATAGTTAATATTCACAGGTGCGGTAAAAAATTTGATTAATAAAATATAATTTTTATTTTTTTTCATATTCGACCGAGTTGATACCAAACAATAAAAATTTGGAATTTACAATTTCGACCGATTTAAAAAAATTGCGAACAGAATTTCTGCGAGCCAAAATTGCGACGAATGCCAATTAAGACCACGACCAAAATTGCGACCGCAATATTCAAATTTGCGAGCCGTTATATCGTCCCTCGATAATTGGCGACCAAATTGCTCATCGTCGCTAAAATTTGCGAACCACCCTTTTTGCGACCGACACATCGCGCTATTAACAATCTAGACCGATACAACCATTTGCGACCGATTGGTCGGCTCGCAAAATGGGCGCTTTGTTTGTAGGATTACGAAAATACTCTAAGTTACTAAATTTTACTTACAAACAGTTTTTCTTTCGTAGATGGACTCTATATAATACCAACTAGAGGCATGGATGCCATATAGACTATATTTAGAATGTAAATTCAGCTATTTCTTTTCAATTATTTAGAGACTGAAATAGTCAATATTGTGTTGTGGCATTTCAATATGTCCATTATATGGAGGTTTATGTACTATCATTATTTATTTTTTTTTGCACTTATTAATATCAACTTTTCCATTTTAAAATAAATTGTTATGTATTTTATCCCCTAAACACATTAGGAGCCGCATCAACAAAATACCTAAAAAGAATACTCCCAAAAGAAAATCACTTTAAAAATATTAGATATAATAATATATTACATAAAAAAAGATAATTTCAAAATGAAAAAAAATTGTCTAATACCATTAGCGAGGAAAAAAATCGTTGAATTTGTGATAAATTAAAAATATCAATTAGTCACATTAATTCAACTATAATTTGTGTCACTAAGTTATTTAAAGAACAAAAATTTCCGGGAACGTAACAGTGAAAAATATATAGTGTCTTTAAAAAAATTGTGAAAACGAAGTTAAACATAAGTATAAAAGTTGCAAGCAATACGAATAAATGGCGCCCAATCGGTGCAAGAAAGCAGAAAGAGAAATGTGTAACCGAACCACAATCAGACCACAAAGCAAAAGGTGCCCCCCTTTCTGCCAACAGATTGATCCACATGGTACACAATAGCCCTGTTTAGTTACACGATTTTTCAGAGCCTCACCTCCTCTGCAATGAGTCTCGTTTCCACATCAGAAAACCACTAGAACCTGCAGCTCAAAATTTGCTTCAACCGACGAATGTAGAGCATTGGCCCGATCCCTCTACATTCCAACACAATCAATCATAAGGCCTCGTGGGACTGTTGCGCCTGGTACTGCCCGCCCTCAAAGTCAAGCCCTCCATCAACGCATCGCCTCGTCCGATAAAACACATCAATTCCATAACTGCGCTTCTTGAAAACCTCCTCCCCCACCTCTTTCCCTTGCCGCAGACAGAAACTTCTTTTGGGTTGTCAACACCACCTGTGTTCCCCTTCCGTGCGTCTTCTCGTTCCATAAGTTTAACGGAATTGACGTTGGGTGTGGGTACAATCGTCAAGGGTAGTTGGACAGGATGACAGTTCTCTAGGGGAGGGGTCCATAGATTGTTCTAAGGTTGGTGTGTGTATTTTAATGAAGAAAAAGAAAGGTAGGCTGGAAGTTGTGGGACGTTAGGCGGGCAGCCATAAGGGAGTTGGGTTAGGTGTATGTATTTGACTAGGTAGCCCTAGGAGGCAACTATACAATTTGTTACAGGTCACAAAGTGGAAGAATTAGCAATAAACAAACGATTTGGGGTTGTATTGGGTGGAACCAGCAACAGCAAATAACTTTAGAAAGAAGTTTTGGTCCAGTAGAGTTGTGATAATAGGGCCGAGGTGAATGTAGTAGAAGACCCGTCTCATTTGTCGCCTCCATGACCGCTGGATTGCAGTTAGTCTATTAAAACTAATTGTTCCGCCCTTGTCAATCTCGAGTAATAGCCATTGTTCAACAATTCATAGACTGCAGTTGTTGCATAACCTCCTCTGTCTCTGAATCCTTACATTGAGCTCATTCTCATGCTACAACCTTTATCATTCCGAGAACATTCGATCCCAAAGATGGTCGTGGAGAGGAGGAGTTGTTGTCATTGCCAGATTCAAATAATGCTTTCTCAACACTAATTCCCACCCGCACCCTGAACTCGGAAAACCTCGCTTGAAAGAATGCCGAACCTCAACTAAACAAAGAGATGACTATCAACGACCACCGAGCCATCAACTCATCCACAATGCCTTCACTGTAGACCACAACATAAAGTGTAGCAAAAGTTTAGGGAGGCCTTCAAATTTAGTTCAACTCATAAAGTGGTTGGATGCCCAACCAACAAAAGACAAATTACTAAACAAGTGTTTTACGAAGATTCCCATAGGACCCTGAAATGGATAAACTTGCCCCAAACTTTATTCATTCTCCCCGACCCATGCAGAAAACGTGACCCAACATATACCAATCACACTGCACCTTTGCTTCATCCTTCAAAAGGAGACATAAAATCTAAACCCAGAATGGAACAGGCAAAACTCCCGTGGAAAGAAGGTTGTTCACACCTTGAATCTCCTCAAAACCAACACATCTCGAAACATTCACAAAGAGAAATTATCGAGAACAAACTGATAAGCCTGCGATAGATAAACGAAATAAAAAAACGTCTTTTGTCACACTCCCTCTCTACAATCATTTTTGGTTCCAGACCCTCAATGGTAATCTAATAATAGCAAATTTATTGTAAATGTCGTCTGTCCAACAACTTCGTAGCCGAGACTCAAAACTATCTAGGGCTATCTTCTTCCACACAAAAAAAATTTTCTAAATCGACAAGATAAATAAGAAATTGGTCGCTAAATGGAATATAGTGATGATTGCGACAGAATATGGAATCGATCGCTAAAAGTGCTCATCGCAAATTTTGCGACGATCAGCTTAACGGTCGCAAATTGAACGATTAACTATCGTGCTAATTTTCTCGTGTTTTCCCTCCTGAAAGCTGTCGAAATTGGTCGCAAAAAGGGCGGTCGCAATTATCGAAACACAGTCGCAAAATCGCGCAAATTCTGAAAAAGTGATGGTTTGTGATCTTCACAAATTTAAATTTAACGTTTAATAATTTGGTTGCATTCGGTCCTATCCGTACAAAAAGTAAATTACAAAGCAAAAAATTTTAAATAAATATAAAAATCATAATTTTTTCCACTGTCAAAAAAATCGACATAATTATATATATAACCAAACACAAGCAATCAAAACCAATAACAACTTAAAAGGAAATTTAAATGTGAGTACTATACAAAATAGAAAAAAATCACGAAAAGCAAAATGGTCCGAAATCAAAAACTAAGATGTCAGTCCCCGACGATCCAACGTAGTGCTAATGGAAATAGTAATATCACTGAGTGTCGGAAATTCGCAGGAGGACGCAAAGATATTGTCCTGCATACGAGACCAATGGAGGAACGAAGTGGGCGATGCAGAGCGGAGAAACATGTGGAATCTAGTAGGTCGATGAAGGATCAGAGAAGAAGTACCGAGCACCGATGATGACCGAACCAATCCGCAGACATCCCGCGACAGGCTTGCAAGCTATCTCCCTGCTCGTCAACACATACTGTAAGGCACTAATCTCCTCACTGGTGGCGTGTCGTGAGGAGGCGTAGAAGCGCAGATGCTGAGCGTAGTAAAAACTGTGGGATGCCTTAGAACCGATTGCATATACTTTCCTTTTCTTCGCTCCTCCTTACGGCGCTCAAATTAATAGTGCCTAAACCATCAACTGACCCAACTCAGATCCAGCCGAGAAGAAATAACAACGCGTCAGCCGTAAGAAGTTCTCGATAAAATAAAAAGTAATTAATCAAATGCAGTGCAAAAGCTTTAGAGTGAAACTTGTACAGCGTATAGAGAAGACTAGAAAAGTAAATAAAATATCTTCATGTTACTTACATGACGCCCAATCTATCTCTTGTCAACAAAACAATTCCCCAAATCGTGGTCTGTGTGTGAGTGTAAGTGAACCCTCCATCGTGGAAGCTCACGGACCCATATTTTTTTCTATCCCTTAATGAGATTTTTAATGCATGAAATTAATAGATGTCCCATTCATAAACATCAAAAGTTTGTAACGTAACAATTGACGTCACTAATAATCGATATGTCTCTATAGGTAGATATTGATTCGCCTGTATTCGGGAAGTCCGTTCCGTCAACTGCCCAGTCCCATGCCGCCGATTAGCTCACGACTTCTGTGATGCAGGATCCTACCAAGCCTCTAACCGCAGCCTCCATAGCTCCTGAGACACGCAACTGCGCTCTGACCAAGTTTTCGCATCCTTATAATGATTTGATCTACTTCCTTCATCATCTGAGGCTCCTATTGCAAACAAAGTTTGCTTTCAATCATCCATGTAATCCGTTAAATCTCAAACAACTTGCATCGTGCGTATCACACCGCAAGCTCTGAAATGGCTTAGGATATGGCCCCCCGAGAAAAGTAGGATGTTTGGTTTCAAACTACAAAACAACTATCAGGCTGATTTTGCATATCCATCCAATCGCAACGATCTCGTGCAATGAGGATAATGGATACAAGTACATCTCCTGCGCAACTCATCACCAACACAAAAGGGTTCGTAATCATAACTTCCTTACGTATGGATAAGTATTTACAAGATTAATACTTAGGATGAACTTTAGTGCCAACTGTTTGACCGTAGGAAGTCAAACCATTCACATTTTTGAATAAGATTGTGCACTGATGGTAGGATGGATATGCTAGACACCAAAACCCAACCAAGTTTGCCATAAAAATCATTTGACTCGCACTTGTATTTGATCCTCTTTAATGCAAATCACCATTGTTCAGTGTCTTCTGCTTGTCCCATAACCGCTCAGCGTGAAAACTTATAACCGATTACAAGTCAGCCAGATAGGCGCATACAACCGTAAAGTCCACATGCTAGACAGTAATGAATCTGTTATCAAACAATTGGTTCCCGAGCTTCGAGCCTATGGAAAATAGTGAATGAACGAACGAGTAAAATATAAGAAATGTAACACATATATTTGTGGTACTAGAAAGACTTACATAACAATTTTGAACCATTCTGCAAATTCAGATCGATTTTGCACAACTGCAATACAGTCAAAATTGGATTTGTAGCCTAAAAAGCTGATACCTGGTTAGAACAACAAAAATATCATAAATAATGAATGTAAACTAAGCTGTAATTAAGTAGACCTCCTCTATAAAATTTATAACTACTGTACAGAAGGTGTAATCGCAAATTACAAAATATAGGCTCAGCCCGATCGGTATCTCTGATACAGTTCAGTTTTTTTTTCGTTTAACCGACGTAATGCCCAGGATAGTGTGAAAATGTTATATTCCCATTCTAACTCAGATCTATTTCGATCTCCTCGTCAATCATGGCGTGCGACCCTAAGCTGGGTAAACATGTGGTTCGAAGAGTGTGAATAGAAGATGGAAGCTTCAGTTGCACCAAAATGCATTACAAATGATCCCTGGGAGCCCTTTTGCCTATTGCGCACGGTTGTCTTTTATTTTTGGCCGGTGTTTAATTGTACATAAGAAGAATATGTAAAAATTATGAGTTGAATAAAATAATTGTAAGATTAGAATGGGAATGTTATATGATCACCTCTTAGAAAAATGGATACACCATCCTATATAACCGGTCGCTGCTACACGACATCATAGGGCAAATGAACCGACAGATGCTCCATGAATCAAAAAAGTCGGGCGAAAAAATCGCTCCAAATTGCAACAATCGCGTCGGAAATAAAACAATATCGTTAATTCCTTGAAAAAGAACTCAATTCTTGACATGCTTTCCAAAATTTTCCCTAGCAACAATTCCCGGGAATGCCACAGGAAACAATTTCTTGCAGAAAACATGACAGCATGCTTTCATGCCAAACAATCGTAGATGTCCTCATGTCGACACATCTACCCATATTTATACATACCATCTGGAAACCGCAATGATCAACCCACTCCATAATGACTTGCGTTTGGTTATCTAAAAGAAATAACAGCCTTGAAACTTTTCAGTAACTACAGAGGCTCGATCTGGCAAACATACAAATCTCAAGTAAAACACACTCATATTAAACACTTCGATATCATACCCAACAGTCCCACAGTCAAAATGGCCACTACGGCCCCAACTCAAACGCTCAATCAGGATTTTCCACTCAAATGAAAACACAAATCACATAAAAAGTAATGTAAAAAAAATAATATCAAAAAAATAAATCAACATAGAAGGTGATCTCGCTTTGTTTTTGTATTTTTTGTATTTTAACGTTCCTCAATAATTGTAAAAAGTTAGTAACTTCGTCCTAAAATTAAAGCTGTCAATTGAAGCAAGAGAGATCAACAAAAGCTATGACCTATAACTTATGCTATATAAAAAGTACGGTAAGTGGAATTAATTTGATATCTAGTATTAAGATGGATTTATACATGTAAATATTTTTTCTAAATAACATACCGTCAGTGCACAAATTCTATGGTGCTAGCTCTTACTTGTTTATAGAGTCAAAACGGGAAATATTAAACACATATAATTTGAAGAGCTTCATGGATTGATTACAAGCCTACTAACATTACCGGGCCGAAAGATTAATGGTGCTTCCTTTTACTTTAGACAAAGATCTATTAGTTACAGTTCAATGATTTAATTTTAAAGAGGAAAAACAGTAAAATAATGATAAAATAATCTTTTTCAGTAAATAACTAATAATTAATATAATTAATCTTATAAAAAAAGAATTGGTTGACGGCTATATAATTTTCTAAAACTTGTGAAAATACATATGTTACTTCCCCAGTTAATAACCAAAGGAAGGCAAGACGAATAACGCTTTAAGTATATAAATATAATTGCCCTTAATTCCAAATTTATATAATGGTTTGTACAAAATGCTTGTATTTGTGGACAATTTTATGATTTATAAAATTATGAATTTTTAATCAGTTTTTTGTCAAGAAATAAAAGTCAACAAGATTGAAAAGGATAATTTAAAATAAAATTAAGCTGTGTATCGAAAAAAATATATAGACACAATAAAACCACTAACAAAAAAAAAAAAAGTGAGAATGAAGAAATCAATCTCGTGCTTTCCTTTCAAATGTTGAAATCAATCATAATTGAAATGAAAGTGTATTAACTTAACAACCTACTTTGTTCTCAAATTAAATAAAAAAGATTAAATTACTTTTTTACAAGTTCAAGAAGTTCAAAATGTTTATGCTATTATAAAGCATTTGTGGCAGCTGAATAAGGGAACAATTGATCAGATTAGATCCAATATACATAAGACAAACAAAGAAAACAAAAAATAAAATATCCAATAAGTGCTGGAATAAGGAAATAAAAAACAAGAAGAGGAAAAAAAAGTTTCCCATGTTTTGAGCTCAAAAGTATGTTATGTAAGCAAGAAATGCGCCAAGAAAGAGATATATACAATGGAAAGTATAGTAAGGAAAAAAATAAAATAATTACCAATTATTAGACCAGGCGAGTGAACGACGCGACTTCTCCGGTGACAGGGGCTAAAATCCGGTGACATATGCTTCTTCGGCGACCGTCGCTGCAAGAGAGAGGGATGTAGCGGCTGAAAATGGAGAGAAGAAAGGGAAGAGGCGAAAATGGCACGCCCCAAGGCGACCAACGGGATTATAAAAGCCCAATTTTGCGATCGATCGCAATTCACGTTAAAAACGAGTTGGTGGGTTTTCGGCAAGTTGTTAACCTGCGATTAATCGTTGTTGGTAAGCAAACCAATTGCAACCAAAAATAATCGATCAACAATCTGTCAGCGAGTTTGCGTTAAATCCGCAACAACGCAATTGTTAGCGATGGACTGTGGAAGACGGTGGGCAAAATCGATCGGAATTTCATACGCAATTTGAGTTCGCAAAAAATTAAATCTAAACGGCGGGAGTTACTAGCTCAGAATTAGCGACGGATATGCAGTCGGTCGCGAAAGTTGCGAAATTGAATCGCAAAATGCTGTGCCTAAATGAATATAAATCTTCTGTAACTTTAAATTCATCGCAAATGTGTCGCAAACATCATTGCGAAATAATTGCGACCGGAAATCGCATTTTTTTTTTTTTTTTTTTGTGTGAATGGTCTAAGTTCTGATTCAAGGAATGACAAGGTCAACTTTTTGTATCCATGGCTTTACGATCCTCTGCCAATCTGCTTCTTAATCAACGCCTAAGACCACGAACTTAGGAGAAATCAAAGCTTAGATGGAAACGTCACCCTTCGAACAAAAACCTGAAATAAGAAAACCAAAAACAAACACGACAGAAGAAAAGGGGAAGAGAGAAGGAATAAACAACCAGACAAAAAACCCCAAAAAAACCAAAGGGGGAAAACGTTTCAAAAAAAAAAAAAAACCCAAAAAAGAAAAAAGGGGCCAAAAAAGGAAGAAAAAAAAGAAAAGAACCAAAGCCCCCTAAATAAAAAAACAAAATAAGAAGCAAAAAGAAAATAAAAAGGAAGTCACGAAAAAAAAAAAAAAAAAAAAAAAAAGAACTTCAGCTGCAAGGAATGAAAACCCTAATCTCATTGAGAGAAAACCCTGAACCTTCATGGACAGGGAACAATACTTTGGCCGCATTTAAAAGTTGGGAATCACATACGCTTCTACTTATTTTACTTATTGGTGTTTTTTATTCGGCTTAGCAATCATTGATGGAGTTCAAGATATTAATCTAGAGAGAATATTCGGCTTAGCAATCCTTCTCTTGGGACTACTGTGTCCAACTCATTTAGATTAATAGTCCAGCGACCTGTTTGCCCACTTGGTCATTAAACTCCAATTCTCTTACTCTAAAAGTTGTTTATAAGGATCCTTGGATTTCGCAGGCCATCTTTTAACTAAGCTGCGGTTTTTCGCCCCAACAAGCTTAAAATGTCATTACATAGTATTTATTTAGTTTATAGATGATGTAATAGACATAATTCACTAAAATTCTTTATTGGTTGGTGTTCAACAAAATGAAGGGTGAATGAAATAATGAAAATATAAGTAGTAGAAATCCGAGGCATCTAGATAAATACGTTTTGAGAAATATAAAGATAAAAGAAGATAAATTTGTTTGTAAAGGAATCTTTAGTTGTCACTTTAAGTTCCCTTTGGCAGATCCTCTGATTGCAAAAAATGTAACAACTCAAATTACTAGAATTTAACAATCCTTGGATCATGAATTATAACATTAATTTTAGATACATATACAAGAATCACATTCAAATATATTTTTCAAGTTTCATAAATAATCATACCTCAATTACAGTTATCTTCAATTCTAGAAGACTATGGGCCTTTTCAGTAAAATTAACTGTTTTGGTAGTTATTAATTATTTTAGTAGCATTTAGCGTTTAGATGTTTAAGTAGTTTTTATGAAACGACGCGAAAAATCAAATGTTACCTTAATATCTAAAAGCTAGTTCAAGAACTGT
Source organism: Jatropha curcas (assembly GCF_014843425.1). The sequence continues at coordinate 20,744 of NW_023591561.1, read as the reverse complement.
GTTACCGAATACCATAAAAATAATCTTTAGCGTTTTGACAAAAGCAAACTTGAAAAACCGTTGCCTAACACAGCCTATATATAAATTCAAAACGTCAAAAAAACAACCATGTTTTAGATTCATTAGACACAAATTTAGCTTTTATGTAAAATTCTAGTAATTTAAAAGCATATACTAAATTCAAGATATTTTATATTTAATTATGTAAATAGCAATAACAATATAGATAGTACAGATGAAGCTAGTGGGGAGAAGTCCATAACCTGGTCATAATACATAATATTAACTTGTGAATGGGAAAGCTGAATCTTAATGATGATTATTTTAGAAGTGAGAATTTGCCTTTGGCAGATTCTTTGTTTTGATCGAAGAAATTCTCCATTATTAACTTCTAATTACGTCAGAAAATAAGACCTGTAGCTCCAACTGAAAAGAAAAGAGAAGATGAAGTACACAGATAAATCCAAGTAGCAACTAAGGGCGTCGATTTTATTACAGCAACAATCCCAGATTGAAATTCATGGCATATTTTCTAAGGCAGTACACATAATAAACGTTATATTAGGCGTTTAACTGAACACGATCGCAGAAATCTTACTTCTCACATCAAAGAGACAAACAATGAACATAAGCAAAGTCCCCATCAATTTGTAACCTCAACTGGTTCAAAACCTTTCTCGATGGATGTCTTTACTGCATCCAGTAACAGTTGTGTTTTTCTACTGCGACTCGGCCAACTTTGATCTGGTTTTGCTCCATTTGCCTTAACATTTGCAACCAACCGAGCAAATTCTCGCACCATGCAAGCTTCCTGAGGGAGATCAGTGAAAACAGTGTGCTGACTTGGCAATGGATCCCACCCGGTGACAGGTTCATTGAACCAACATTTTGAAGATGCTGTGTAAGAAAATTCCTTCTCATTAAAAGGAATGATGAAATCATCGAGATGCAAAGTTCCCTTTGTTCCAATTGCAGTTATGTACATCGTCAAATGTGTTAAGAAAGAGCAATGGAAGGTTGCTACTTTGCCATCTTCCCAATGAAAAGAAGCCCCACAGGCTAAAATAACCCCTGCATCATTTAAAATAGGCCCACGCAATGCTACAACAGTCTTTGGCAGTTCGTAGTCAGCAGCCCAGAGAATTGCACGAAGACCATACCACCCAGCGTCACCAAGAGCACCAAGACCATCAAGATCTGGCTTGACACGAATGTCATTCTTGAGAAAGTCCTCGTCAGCAGCAAATGTAAAGCAGCTGTGTATCTGAAGCATCAAAATGAGATTTTAGAACAACAAAAACTTATAATAGAAGAAAGAACTCAGAAACAAGAATATGCATATATTGTTAGAAACTTACAAACTTTAGTCTACATGATATAGTCAATTTATTTCATACACAAACAGACGATTAGATTATAAATAGCAAAACAATGCATTATGATATTTTCAGGACAAACACAGCCAAAATTCCGTTGGGAAATATTTCTCATTTTCTCTTGGAACCATCTCCCAAGGTACCTCAAGAAGCACTATAATAATACAATCCACAGTAATTGGAAACCACCCATAAGAACACATGCAAAACACACATAAAGCTCAAAGAAACAGAATGACAGGCAGCATATAAAGTTTTCTTAAACAGCAGGGGATGGATATTTAAAAAAAAAAAAAAAGCCATGAGTGCAGTGCAAGCACTACCACACATTTACAAAAGCAATAATGCGTCTAACCTCAACAATCAGACACACCAGGATGAGAAATTGTCTTTTCTTTTTTTTTTTTTTAGTTCTTCCCCCTAATCACTAGTTTATTAAATTGATCTGTTATCTACATTGAAATGTTAGGAATTGATGAATATGAGCTCCAGCCAACACAAATACTACATCCTGCACCCTAATGCTGGAAATCATTGGCAAGCTTATTAATCAGCATCAGGTTTTGAGTTTCAAACATCACATGTTATGATTTTTTTTCCTGGGCACCATGCTGTTTATGCGACAGGTACATTCAGCATAGAAAAGGCAAACTCAAAAGTATAAAAAAAAATGCTGAAAAACAGTTGTAAATGATAATTACAGAAGGAACTGGAAAGCACCTCTGAAACAAGAGGAAATTGAATTACAAAAAAAAACTAATGACCGTGATTGAACTTGTGATTCTGCAACTATCCGCTCACTTAAAATAATTGAAAACTAGGTCAGCGAGCTTCACAGCAAGGGTCCTGGTTTATCATGAATCTAGGTAAGTTGAACTCATATTTTGTTTGTTTTGAATTCTAACTGAACCAGAATCCAACATACTCATAGTTTTGGGTAATACCAAGGATGCATGCCAAACACTGGTAGTTCTTAAATGTCATATGAAATTGCAGGATGACAAAATTTAGCCAAATGCATCCAAGCCAAGCAAAAAGTTTATAGCTGGTGTTACATAATATGCAGTATTGAACAGACCCCTGTGGGAGGAAAGAAAACATCAATATATATGTGCACTCATACCAGATCAATAGTGACATAGCACATGCAACCGCATCTCACCTGATTTTTTGACACTAATTATGGCAATAGTTATGCATGCTCCAATATCCATCATATGCGTACAAACAGGCAAAAGATTCATATAGCAAACCCTAAGTAGTTCTTGTTTTTCTTGTGCTTTGTTCTATTTATTAAGATATCAGATGAATTATGTGCAGCATATGTTGTGCTGCAAACAAAAAATTCCTTAAACAAAGAACCGAGATTTGCAATTTATTAATACATCAAATGAATCCTGCGCAGCATATGTTGTGCTGCAAACAAAAATTCCGCTAAATTAAAGAAGATAGGTTCGCAATAAAACTTTTCAATAAACAAAATTCCAATGATAATAAAGGCTGCAGAATGTAGGTTAGCCAATAGATGCATTCATAATGTAACCTGGTAATATGTTGAACAAAATTTTGAAGCATAGTAAAAGATCGGGGGGGTTGATGGAGCAGCCAATAATTATTGAACAACATGGACTAGAGGGCATGTCCTAAGCAAAAGTTCAGGCTTAAATAAACGCAACCTAGGAAATACCAGCATCAGCAACTTTAAAGCATGAGAAAAAGGATACACAAACTCCTGTTTTCAACATACACATCATGCAGAATAATACCTATGTTGTAAAGACAATTACAAAGAAAATTTGCAGAAAGGGGGAACTAGTCATATGATTATGAGATAGAAAATACATTGAAAGAAAACGGAATAAATTGCAAGGAAATTAACCATTCCATTCATTTTATGAGCATGGAATGGAATATATATAATATAATTAACTAAAAAGTGAAACATAATATGGATTTACTATTATATCAAAATTCTTAGACTTTACACAATTTCCTTTTACTAACAAAAAGATAATTTATATTGAACTAAGAAGCTGACTAGCCATATTTTCATTTTCACTTCATATGATTAACTTATATAATGCGCTTTTTCTACTCATTCCATTAACAAGCATCTCGATCCTTTGCATTAACTTCATGAAATCTCAGAGCATGATGGTCATGACCATCATTAGTCTAAGAAAACTCAAGGAATAAGTTACCTCTACAAGTGCACATCCATGAAACTAACTAAAACCAAAGCAACCTTTCCAAAAGTGAAAACAGAGAATACTTGAAAGAAAAAACGGAAAGAAAAGAAAAGTTACTTTTAACCTTAAGAGTCAAACACATTAAATGAACAGAGTAAGTCATACTGTTAAGCTGTCAGAAACCACTACTATAAATTAGCTTCTATATAACCCAAAAAAAAAAAAATAGCAAGCAGAAACTCAATGTCGGAAAACTATCAACCCTCATTATAACAAATCCGAATCTCAACCAAAATAAACAATAAATTCCAAAATTTTTGTGAAATTTGAACAATCACTTGATAATTTTTCCCTTTTCAACGTGTAATTTTCTTTTATCAAGCATCCATTTTCCCATTTTAAAATGAAACAGATAGTACAATAAAGAAAAATACAAATAAAAGCCAAAAACGAGAGCGTTTTCAAAAAGAAACTCACTGTTTTGAGCCCTCCAAAACGCTCCTTATCGCTCAAGAACTGTCTCATCTTTTCAGTTCTTGGATTATGCATCCACATTGTGCCATCCATAATTTGCACTTCATTAGCCTCACAAGCCTCCAAAATTTTATCAAACTCGCCAACATTAAGCCCTACTGGCTTCTCTAACAAGACATGCTTCTTTTTCTCAGCAGCCAAACAAGCCCATTTCACGTGAAGACTGGTAGGCAAAGGGATATATACGGCGTCGATGTTCGGGTCGTCAAGTAAGGACTCATAGGAGCCGTATATCTTCGCGTCGGAAGGAAAGTTATTGGCTTTTGCAAACGCCACCGCTTTTTCCACCGTACGGCTGGCAATGGCCGAGAGTTGCGCGTTAGGTGCGAGTGTTATTGCGCGTGAGAGCTTTCTGGCTATCTCCGCGCAGCCGATTATCCCAAAACGAATTGCCGTTTCGGCCATTGTAGCGAAAGAGAGAGTGGGTGGAAGGCGTGGATGATTAGATTGAATTTTGTATGGTAAAAGCGATATAGTGGCGGCAGATAAAGGAGGGGACGAGAGACTTCTTTGATTCTGCTTGCATTACCGACAATTATTACAACAGTGAAAAATAATAATGGTACTATTGTATTAAAAATTAAAATATTACTCGAAAGGCTTTACTTTTTTTTTGTCATAAATTATAAATCGTGTTGTTATATAAAAATTAATAATTATAATAAATTCAGGGGTAATTTAATTAAAATATTTTTTATCTCAAAACTAATGTTTACTCGTAAAAATATTTATTATAATTAATTTAAATAATGGTAAAATTGAGAAAACATCATTTATTATTCTTTAAAATATTCAAAACTATCTATAATTTAAAATAAAATAATCACCTAAAAACGATTTATATTTTGAAAGGAAAATAGTGTCTTTTATTTATTTGAGAAGTCGCACACCAAGATATAATTAAGTGATAAGTGCATATACGTACGAACTAGCAATGAATTCATGTTCGAATCCCCATCTTCCAATATTTAAAAAATTTACTCTTAATAAAGATGAAAGTGGATGGATATACGTGAATTTTGAACATCCATATTTGTTTTAAATCTGTTTAAATCCAAACTAAGACTTTGAAAAACTTGTAACCGTAGCCATGAGAAGTAACGGGTCCAACTCTAGCGTGAGAAGAGAGAATGAGATGGTAGAAAATTCAACCGTTGCCGGCCATAACCTTTTTAGGCGGGTTAGTGAGAAAGAAAGAATTCATGTGATGGGAAAAGAAAAAATAAAGAAAGAAAGAAAAGAAAAAAGAAAGAAATGAATGAATAAAAAAAAAAGAAAAGAAAGAGAGAATAAGGGAGAAGTTCACGCTAGAAGCTTCTCTTCGTATCTTTTATTATTATTATTATTATTATTATTATTATTTTTACTTGTCTTTTGTAGGACGACGTGTCTTGCACGTTGGTTATAGTCGTTATATATTCATTTTTCTATCTATATAATATTAAAGCATAACTTTTATTTAGATTAGAATAAATATAAGTGGTTAATTTATACTTTGACATACAAACTACTTACAATATTATTTTTTTATGTACTTAATTCTATTTTTATATAATAAAGTGTTCTCAGAATAATATTCAACTAAATCCCTAGACTTAATCCTTTAATTCCTAAATTATAAATGCAGATTTTTAAAATCCTAGTAGGTTCCCAAAATGAAAATCAAACGATCACTCAATCTCCAACTCTGCCTTCAATTGCAAATCAATATCTATATACAACTATAATGAAAAATAATAATAAATTATTTTTTACTACTGTATAAAAGAAAAGAAATGAGAAGATGATATGAATTGATAATGGATGAGAAGATGATATGAATTGATAATGGAAATCACTTTGGCTACAGTAATAGTATATTACTTACCTAGCATATCAAAGAAATAAATATATGCACATACATAAAATTTCTTGAAACCCTAAATGTAACACCCACCGGCCAATCCAGGAGAACCAGACGGCGGATGCCACAATCGGTGCCGGAGCACCGTCTTATGTCATTTATTAAAGCCAGATCACAAATTAGAAGTGGTTAAATTTTCATAACGAGGCAAGTAATTAACATTTTGTTTGGTTTTTTTTTTTCTTTTGTTAACGAAAATAATATTTAAGGAAATTCCTACGAAAATTTCGCAACCCCCTTAAAAAAAAATTAACTGCCCACACAAAGAAATATACACACTTCCCAATTTTCCTCCAAACCCCAAAACTCCAATTCAACATAAAACATACCACAAGCACTTCTAAATATCCATCAATATACGCAATTCATAGTCTAAACACATTCTTGTCAAGGAATATATAATCATCATACACCAAAAATATAATAAGATGTTATTTCCTTCAATATCAGTAAACTCTTAATACATTATAAACTTATAATATACAAACTCCATAATACAATCTTTATTTATACATGCGCAAAAAATCACCCATTTACAAAAATTATCCTACCCCAAAATGTGATCTTACTCTGATGCTTGCTCCTCTGTTCTTTATGGTCTTGAAGAACACCCTCCGCTCCTAACTTGCGCGTGATAAAAATCAACGCGCTGAGTGGAAGACTCAGTGGTGCTAAATAACCAACAATTTAATGAACAATAATAGCCAATGCAAAACTTAAATTACTCAACTACATAAATACCGAAATCGCATTCATTTAATTCAAATACTTTGAAAGCAATGAGAAGATTATAAATACAAAAATGTCTTCATTCTTTTATAGCAACAATAAAATTTCATTTTTCGTTAAGGCTCATACTCATGCAGAATGAACATAAGCAGATTTGATCGTGGCCTATAGCGCCACCCCCCATTCACAATACTCTGCCTATGAAAGCACCACCGTGGCCTATGAAAGCACCTGATCGTGGCCTATATTAGCGCCACCCCCATCGCACAATCGTGGCCTATGAAAGCACCACCCCATCACACAAATAAGCGCGTCCGCCTATTTGTAAGGGATGATAACCCTAGCATATGATCATAGCTTCACAATAACAAAATCAATCTCATCATACCACGTTTCAATCATGCATAGTAGAGCCCATCGCACACCGTGGCCTATGAGCGGTGGCTGTGAGCGATGGCTGTAGTGACAAAACCTCTTCATTTAGTACTCATCAGTTCAAAAGTTTTACTCAAAACACTATAAATGTATATATACTTAATATAGTATAAAAGTACATAAATGAAGAACTTTTCAGCATTTCCAAAACTTGACCTCTGCTGGATTTTTATTTAACACATAATTTGACTTATGGGTCTCCAAATTGAATGAAATCAGGTTCATTAGAAAGCTAAGACAAAATTCTACAAATGTTCAGAAGGGACTACAGCCCAGATCATAGAGTAAGATAGCAAACAAAAGCTTAGAACGCAGACCAACAAGATAGCAAACAAAAGCTCAGAACACAGACCAATGGATCAGACCTGATTCAGCAAAACCAAGTCCAATGTTTCTTGAATTCCTACTTCACCAAACACTCAAATGAAACCAATTCAGAACGAGAGAATTCACAAGACACAGGGCAACAACTTTTATGAAGAACTCAGAACCTAATCTTGTCATTATAGTGGTCAAAATGGGCACTTAATTTAGTAATGCATGTGGCCCGATACAACAGAGTCAGAGTCAGTTTGGGTGTTTCAGCCATAAGTTGAGCTATGTATCTCCAAATTGGACACAAGAGGATGGGTTGGAAAGATAAGAAGTAGAGATACAATTTTTATGAAGAACATAAGACATTATTTTGCCATTTGAGTGGTCAAAATGGATAATCATTTCGGATATACAGGTAAGACACCATAACAGAACCAGTTTTGGTATTTAAAGTTTTGGTATTTCAATCATAAGTTGAGCTACAAGTATTGGAATTAGACATAAGAATATGTTTTGGAAATCTGAGAAATAGAGCTAAAACTTTCATGAAAAAGTAAAAAACAAATGGGAAGTATAAAGGGGTCAAAAATGAGCTCCAATCCCACGGCAGAACACATCTCACATTAAAATTCAGCAATTTCAACAAAACATACAAAGTTCCCAAAATATATTCAAAACCCTAACCATTTAAAACAACTTAAACAAGTGAAATTATGATTGCACTAACCTTATTAACAAGCTTGATTAAGCTTGGAAAGCCTTACTCCTTGGCTTTCTCTTTCCCCATTGGTTCTCCAACCTCTTCAAGCATGAAAAAGTCAAACTTACAAGCAAAACTTAACAAAAGAAATAGTTGGGCATTGATTTAATGCATCATAACATGTCTAAAACCATGGATTCTACTTTAAAACAATTCACAAAAACTCAAAAAACCACAACTTTACTGCTTCAATGGTAACTTTCACTTCTCTTTGGTTTTAAATCACCAAACTTCAAACTTCTACTCTTAATTTTGAAGAAATTAAGTTACTAATCTATGATTTAATTAGGTAGTTGGTGGTTTAAATTTGGGAGGTAAGAAAATGAGAAAGAAATGGAAAGAAAGAGGAAGAAGATGGGAGAGGGCGTGATAAGGAGAAAAGAAGAAAGAAATAAGGTGTGTGGTGTTTACTTTTTAAGTTGCCCAAAGTCAATTTGAACTTCCTAAATCCAGCAAAAATGTGTGGCTAAGATCAAGATCCTCAAGTAATCTCATCCATGGCTCTAAATATTCCTCAAAATTAATTCTCTTTACTTCTTATTAACTCCACAATTAATTAAATTAACTCCACTAAAATAATTCCTCATTTTATTTCTTTAATATACCACACTAGAAATATTATGCATTCATACATAAAACTCTACATAAACTCTCCAAAAATATTCATTAAATATTTTCTACCCACCTAAATCATGCAAACATGCTCCAAAAATAGTAAAAAAAATATTAACTAAGTGTAGCAATTTTTCCGAACTAAAATATTACCAAGTCCTGGACCGATGGTACTATTCACAGACCGGTAAATCACTATTACCGATACTAAAAGAAAAATCAATCTGTTACAGTTCTCCCCCCCTTAAAAGAAATTAGTCCTCGAATTTACCTGGTGTAAATAACTGAGGATGCTGTTGTCTCATAATATCTTCACTTTCCCATGTAGCTTCCTCGGTCTTATGCCAAAGGACCTTTCCAAAGGAATTCTCTTATTCCCTTAGTGCCTTGAGTCCCTCGCAAGTATCCCCACTGGTTCTTCCTCATAAGTCAAATCTGGCTCTATTGGTAACAGAATCAACTGGTATCAACATGGATGGGTCGGGACCATACCTCCTCAACATAGACACGTGGAAAAACATTATGTTATTCCTATCCAGGTCTGGTGTGGTAAAGCTAGGTCTATAGGCTAATGGACCCACAACGCTCAATGATCTCTTATGGACCAATGAACCTAGACAAGCTTACCCTTTCTCCAAATCTCAATATCTTTTCCACGGAGATACCTTAAGGAAAACCTTATCCTCCCACAGCCATACTCTATATGCCTCCTCTTCGAAATCCCGCATTTAAGATTTCTGACGATCTGAGAGCTGCTTTCAAATCTATCTCTGTTAATTCTTGACCTTTATCCTCCTGTTGTCTCGAATCAATCTGGACCTATAATTTGCCCTCACCATTTCTGACCAACTCTGACCAACATAGTGGAGTCCTACATCTCCCGCCATATAGTGCTTCGAAGGGAGCCATCTGAATGCTCGACTGATAACTGTTATTGTAGGCAAATTTCGCAAGTCGGATGTACTTCTCTCAACTACCCTCAAACTCAAAGATGCAAGCTCTCTCAGCATATCCTCTAAAATCTGAATAACCCTCTCTGACTGACCATCTGTCTGAGGATGAAAAGCTGTATTAAAATGCAGTTTAGTACCCAAAGCCTCATGTAACTTCTTCCAAAACCTCGAAGTAAATCTCGGGTCTCTATCAAAGATAATGGAAGAAGGAACTCCATGCAATCTCACTATCTCATTCTATATAAAGCTCTGCAACTGCTCCATGGTGAAGTCAGTCCTAACAGGAAGAAAGTGTGCCGACTTGTAGCCTGTCAACTATTACCCAGATAGCATCTTTTCTTTTAGGAGTTAAAGGCAATCCAGTCACAAAATCCATAGTAACCTTACCCATTTCCATCCACTCTGGAATAGAAGTAGGGTGTAACAAACCAAAAGGAAACTGATGCTCTGCTTTCACTTGCTGGCATGTCAAACACCTCGACACATAATCTGTTATATCCCTCTTCATCGCCGGTCACCAATAGTGTGATTTCAAATCATGATACATCTTATTACTGCTAGGATGCATAGCATAGGGACTACTATGAGCTTCCTTTAAGATACTCTTTCTCAACTCTGAAATTTTAGGTACACAAATTCGATCCCCAAAATACAAGCAGTCCTCTCTAATCTCAAATCCCTTCTTCTTATCCTCTCTGACTAGGCCTTTCCACAAGGCAATAGTCTCATCACCCTGTTGTGCATCTCTAATCTGCTGCAGTAGGCTTGTGCATCTCGTAACTGCTGCAGTAGGATAGGGTTTCACCATAAAGCTCGGCGTACCAGAGCACCATCTCTAGTCACAGATACAGTTTTTGCCATTCCCATAGCCAGCGAAGAGCAACTAATTGCCTTCTACTGGTGCATCTGCCACTACATTAGCTCTACCCGGTGGTAAATCAATAAGTGAAACCTCATAGTCTTAAGTACTCTAACCATCTTTGCGCTGCCTCAGGTTAGCTCTCTCTGCCGAAGCAAATACTAAAGGCTCTTATGATCCGTATACAAGTGGCATTTCTCACCATTAAGTAATGTCTCTCCCAAATCTTCAAGGGCAAACACAAATAGGCTGCTAAACTCCAAATCAGGGTAGTAGTTCTTCTCATGGGGCTTCAGCTTGCCGGGAAGCATAAGCAATCACCTTGCCCCTCCTGCATAAGCACACAACCCAACCATTATGCGAAGGCATCACTATAAAACATCTATGTCTACCTGGAGCTGGTAGCTGTGTCAAAAACTGGAGCCTCATAAGCATCGCCTAAGCTTCTCAAAGCTTACTCTGGGCATCCTAGTAGGTCCCACTTCAAAACGGACATCCTTACGGAGAAGTCTAGTCAAAGGGCTGCAATAAGGAAAAACCCCTTGACAAAACCTCCTGTAATAAGTCCAGCAAACCTAAGAAATTGCGAATCTCTGTTGACATTCGTAAGGTAGCTTTTCCAATCAAGCACTGCCTCAATCTTCTTCGGGTCCACCACCGAATACCCTCATGCAGAAACAACATGCCCGAAGAAAGCAATCTCAGTCTCAACCAAAAATTCCACACTTATTGAGCTTGGCATACAATTGCGGGTCTCTCAAAGGTCTGCAGAACTGTTCGTAGGGTTGATGATCATGATCCTTCTCTAGTCGGAGAGTACACCAAAAATTCATCAATTAAAAACCACACGAACTGAATCCAAATGAAGGATGGAAGATCCGGTTCATCAGGTCCATAAACACTGCTAGCATTAGTCAACCCAAATGGCATCACTAAAAACTTCATTAGTACCGTTAGCGTGTCCTGAAAGCAGGTCTTAGGTAACATCTGATCCCTTCACCCTTAGCGGATTGATAAACCTGATCTCAGAGTCTATCTTCGAGGAATACACTAGCCCCCTCTAGCTGATCAAACAAGATCATCTATCTGAGGGCAATGAGATATCGATCTTCACAGTAACTTTGTTAAGTTGTCTGTTAATCATACACAATCTAAGTGAGGCCATCCTTCTTCTTTTACAAACAAATACTGGAGCACCCCATGGAGATTACACTAGGACGAATAAAACCTTATCAAGCAACTCTGAATCTGTTATCTTTAACTCTTTCAATTTCAGCGAGGCGCCATCCGATATGGAGCTGGATATCGGTGCAGTACCAGGCCATAAACATTCAGGCATAACCTCAATACCAAACTCAACCTCTCTCTCAGGAGGTAAACCAGGCAACTCCTCTGGAAACACATCCGGAAAATCACATACTGTGGTTATATCATGGACACTAGGAGACTATGACTCTAGAGCAAGTACACAGGCTAAGTACGCCTTACAACCATGCTGGATCAGTCTTCTCGCAGTAGAAAGTAGAAGCAGAAATAACGTTAGAGAGGTAATCCGACCTCTCCCCCACAACTACAATCTCCTCTTCAGACGGAGTCTGAAGCGTAATCCTCTTACGTTTAAAATCAACAATGACCCCATGGCTAGACAACCAATCCATACCCAATGTAACATCATACTCCCGAAAAGGCAACTCTATCAAATCACCCGGAAATACATACCCATGAATGACTACAGGGCAATCTCTATACACCCGATCAACTAGAATTTACTTTAAGTGCCAAAGTCAACTAGTAACCTCAACGCTGTGCTCTAATGTCTCAGCATGCATACTACCCAGTCTACCCACATGTATGCATATGTATGAATGCGTGGAGCCCGGATCAATAAAAGCAAGTACAAAAGTGTAAAAGATAGAGAAGGTACCTGCAATGACGTCCGCCGCATCCCGCTGCTCCCTGGTCCTAATGGCATAAGCCCTCGCCTGTGCTCTAGCCTCTGGTCTCTCCACAATCTCAGAAACTGGTCTCTCACTCCTAGTACCATATCCCTCACTACGGCCTCTACCTCTGCCTCTTTGAACATAGGGAGCTGGCCTCCCAACCTAACCTGGTGAGCCTGGACGAGTCACAGGTCAATAGGACAATTCCCTAATTATATGCTCATGGATCCACATCTCTATAGCAAAGCTCTCATTAGTAGTTCCCCAAACACACCCCCACATGCCTCCTGCCAAACACTGACTGCAATCAGTAGGACTGGCCATGTTAAGCACCTCCACCACTAACACAGATGAACAACAGATGAAGCCGGAGGAGCTGATCTCGGAAATATACCCCGACCAACTGTCTGGCTCGGTCTGACCCCCATCTGCGGTTCGCCTCTAAATCTCCGCCTCTAAATCTCTTGCTACTAGACTGGATCCCTGAAGTCTGTCCAAACGTAGCACTCTGCAATCTCTTATACTGACTGCTCTGCTGGGTCCTCCGACCTGTCTCTCATTCCGAATGATCTCAAGCTCTGAAGCAACCTTCACCAACCAAGCTAATGTGGTGTGGGACTGGGATGTCAAGTGCATCCTGTACTCATCCAGTAACCCCTTCCAGAACTGCATACACCTATCTGCCTGAGTAGGGACCAACTTTGAAGCATACCTACTCAACCGCAGAAACTCCCGCTCATACTCGGAGACAGTCATCCGTCCCTGCCTGAGCTCAAGGAACTCTGCTAATCTGTGTATAACTCCCATAACTCCCCCTAACATATTTCTCCCGAAAAAGGAGAGAAAGAAATCCCACAGTAATAGTCCTCAGCTCTCGCTGCTCTTCCACCATTAGACTCCCACATAGGCTCCCACCATAGGTAAGCCTCTTCCTTCAGTAAGGAAGCAGCACAGATCAATCTATCTGGAGGAGTACACTGCATCTGGTCTAAGACCCTCTCTGTAGCTCGGAGCCAGAATTTTGCTGCAGAAGGATCATCATCTCTCCGACTCATAAAATCCTCAACACGATACTTCCTCAATCTCTCTACCGGGGAAGGAACTGGAACAGGGGCTGGTGCGACTGGAGCCTGTGGAACAGCTCCCACAGCCTGCCTCAATGCAGCTACCAACTGCTATACCAAATCACCCTGATTAGGCCCCACAGTAGCCTGCCCTACAGCCGAGGCGTGCTCTGCATCGGAACCCCAAATGCCACCAGCAACACCACCGGCTAGCCTACTGCCCTCTAACATAGCACCCTCTGGAGGGGCATAATTGTCCACCTCCTCATCCGGCAGGTACTGAGACATCACTAAATACCTACAAAGACAAGTAGATTCGCATCAGAGAGAAATTCCCAAAACAGACTAATATGGCATGTATTTAACCTTATATCATTACTCCAAATCAGATAAACTCTCATACCAAATAAACTCTCATTACCACAATAATATATCCTAGAATCGTCTAAAACCTATGCTCTATACCACCAAAATGTACCACCCACGGCCAATCCCGGAGAACCAGGACGGCGGATGCCCAACAATCGGTGCCGGAGCACCGGTCTTATGTCACTTAGTTAAAGCTAGATCACAAATTAGAGTGGTTAAAAAATTTTCATAAGGAGGCAAGTAATTAAACATTTTGTTTTGGTTTTTTTTTCTTTTGTTAACGAAAATAAATATTTAAGGAAATTCCTACCCTACGAAAATTTCGCAAGAATTTTCCCTAAAAATTAACTTGCCACACAAAGAAAATATACACACTTCCAATTTTCTCCAAACCCTAAAACTCCAATTCAACACAACATGTCACACACACTTCTAAATATCCATCAATATACTTAGGTTCCATCACAATAGTCTAAACACATTCTTTTTTTTAAGGAATATATAATTATTATACACCAAAAATATAATGAGATGTTATTCCCGTAACTAATAATAACTCTTAATAAAGTATAAACTTATTATATACAACCTCCATAACACCAAATCCTTAATGCCTCAATAATATTTCATCTCCAATAACCACTACATCGAATTCCCTATCCATTATTCTCTAAGAATATCCTCCATGCATAATGGTCCAGAAAGATATAACCATTAATCATCAATAGTAACCTCAATATATACTTCGCTGACCACGACACCATTCTCCAATGGCTGGTTGTTTCCAATCAAACCAATATGGCATGTCTTTAACTTAAATTACTCAAACTCTCACTCCAAAACAGATAAATTCCTACATATATACACATATAGTCCGAGAACCGCCTAAACCTAGGCTCTGATACCAAAATTTGTAATAGCCCTTCCCGGTCCACCCATTAACCCGAATGAACCGAGCCGAGGTGCTACAATCTGGTTGAACTTATGTCCTATCATGCTGATATCATACTGTATGCTAAATATGAATACAAAACACTCCCAATTAAACTCCAAACTTCCACCCTATTCACCACAATTCGTGGCCTATGAAAGCACCACCGTGGCCTATGAAAGCACCACCCCATTCACACAATTTAAGCGCGTCCGCCTATTTATAAGGGCTGATAACCTAGCATATGAGCATATGATCATAGCTTCACAATAAGAAAATCCATATCATCATACCACGTTTCAATCATGCATAGTAGAGCCCAAATCAAAATCATTCTTTCACAAAAGCAATAAGTCTAAATCAAAACCTCTTCATTTCTTAATACTCATCAGTTCAGAATTTTACTCAAAACACTAGAGATATATATATACGTAATATAGTATAAAGTACATAAATCAAGAACTTTTCAGCATGTTCATAAACTTGACCTCTGCTGGGTTTTTAACACATAATTTGAGTTATGGGTCTCCAAATTGAATGAAATCAGATTCATTAGAAAGTTAACCCAAAATGCTACAAATGTTCAGAAGGGACGGGACCACAAGCCGCAGATCACAGAAGTAAGATTAGCAAAAAAAGCTCAGAACACAGACCAAAACAGATCAGAACCTGAGTTCAGCAGAACCGAAGTCCAATGTTTCTGAATTCCCTACTTCACCAAACAACTCAAATGAAAACCAATTCCAAAAGATAGAATTTACTAAAGGACACAGGGAAACAACTTTTACTGAAGAACTCAGAACCTCTAATCTACATTATGTGGTCAAATGGCACTCAATTTAGTAATGCATGTGGCCCGACACAACAGAAGGTCAGTTTGTGTGTTTCAGCCATAAGTTGAGCTAGTATCTCCAATTTGGACACAGAGGATGGGTTGGGGAAAAGATAAGAAGTAATCTATAAAAAACTTTATGAAGAAACATAAACGTTATTTGGCCATTGAGTGGTCAAAATGGACATCATTTCGGATATACAGGAAGACACACATTAACAGGAACCAGTTTTGGTAATTTCACTCATAAGTTAGCTACAAAGTATTGAAATTTGAACCATAGGAATATTGTTTGTTGGAAAGCTGAGAAAAAAATAGCTGAGAAATAGAGCTACAACTTTCATGAAGAAGTCAGAAACAAATGGGAAGTATAAAGGGGTCAAAAATGAGTTTCAATCCCACGGCAGAACATATCTAACATTAAATTCAGCAAGTTAACCAAAACATACAAAGTTCCCAAAATTCATTCAAAAACCTAACCATGTAAAGACAACTTAAACAAGTGAAAGGAATAGTGCACTAACCTTATTAACAAGCTTGAATAAGCTTGGAAAGCCTTACTGCTTGGCTTTCTCTTTACCCTTTGAGGATGGTTCTCCAACCTCTTCAAAGTATGAGAAATCAACATTAAAAGCAAAACTTGACAAAAGAAATAGTTGGCATGATTTAAGCATCAATAACATGTCTAAACATGAATTCTACTTAAACAATTTCACAAAACTCAAAAAACCACAACAAAAACCACAACTTACTTGCTTCAATGGTAACTTCACTTCTCTTTGCTTTTAATCACCAAACTCAACTTCTACTTCTTAATTCTTAAGAATTAAATACAAATCTATGGTTTAATTAGGTAGTTTGGTGGTAAATTTGGAAATTTGGAGGTAAGAAAATGAAGAAAATGAAAGAAGAAGGAAGAAGATGGAAATGGCGTGGAGAAGAGAAGAGAAGAAAGAAAACAATGTTGTGGTGTCACTTTAAGTGCCAAAGTCAAATTTGACTTCCAAATTTCATGCCAAATGTGTGGCTAAGATTAAGTCCTAAGTAATTTCATCCAATGGCTCTAAATATTCCTCAAATACTTCTCTTCTACTTATTATTTAATTCCACCAATTAATTAAATCAACTCCACTAAAATAATTCCTCATTTATTTCTTAATATACCACACTAGAAATATTATGCATTCAATACATAAACTCTCCAAAAATATTCATTAACCCACCTAATCATGGCAAACATGCTCCAACAATAGTAAATAAAATATTAAACGATGCAGAGTAATTTTTCCTGACTAAAATTAACCGGACTAAAATAATACCAAGTCCCGGACCGATGGTACTATTCACAGACCGGTAAATCACTATTACGACACTAAAAGAAAAATCAGTCTGTTACACTAAAAGTGATCCAAACAGAAATATATAGTTCTAGTCTTTTTTCAGTTTCATAAATACTATTTTCTTTTAAGTCAAACAGATTTAGAATATAAGAGAAAAAATATCAAGAAAATTAAAAATGATTAATCATTAATAGGTCATCCATATATTGCAAGGGAGATATAAATCTCTTACTATATTAAATGACAATAGTTACAAATTATTTAGTACAAAAAAAATAAAAAATTATTATTAAGAATATAAACTCTTTTTAACTCACCCACAAGAAAAAACATTTCATCAATGTACATAGATATATAAATATATCAAAAAAATATTATCTATACTGTTTGTCATCCAAAGTTTAATTATGTAAATTCTATTTGAAAATTTACTTTTTCAAAAATATATCTAACAAAAATAAAGAAAAAAAAAATTGTCAATCAGATGGTGGTATGATTGATCTTTTCACTTATGTGAGGGGTGTAAGGTAGTTTGAGTCCTCTTGACCACCGTTGTTTTCACCAATTTGGTGAGTCATGGGGAGTGTATGTTATTTCGGCCCATGAAAGCCTCTAATGAATTAAAAAAAATAAAACTAATATTTTTTTCCTTCTTCTTTTATCTCTCTCCTAAATGAAATATTATATATTCTATTTGAAAATATATATTTTAAAAAATATATCCAATCAAATCATACAAACATAAAGAAAAAATATTAATAAAAAAATATATTATATACATAAAGAAAAAATATTAATAAAAAAATATATTATATTTCTTTTTTATCTATCTCCTAAATAAACTATTTTATGTTATAATCAAAATAGAATTAAAATTTAATAAATAAAATATATAAAAAATTTTAAATGTCTCATTATCATATATAGTTATTAAAAAATAAATTTAGTAAAGATAAAACTTAAAATTTTGGAATGCTTAATTATCTATGTGTATTTATTTAAAAGACATATTTTTCTTATTCATTAGGATGTCTGATGGGCCAAAATAATATTATGGACTATACAATAAGTAATAACTCTCTCTAGACTAACCAAATTAGTGAAAGCACTTGTGATCGAGCGGATTCGAACTCGAGACCTTTCACTCTCGTATAAGTGATAAAGCAATCAGACCACATATGATTAACTTAAAAAATAATTTTTATAAATATATCCAATTAACTAATAAAATGTAATTTTCTAATTAGCTATATAACTAAGGTTATTTTAGAATATTCTAAATTTCATCAAAGGAACTATTGAAAATCCCATTATTTTTCCTCTATTCCCATATTTATATATAGTACCAGTTTTTTTTTATGACTAGCATTGCACATTGATTGTGCTCGTTATATACTCATTTTTATGTATTCTTTTAATTTTTTATTTAATTTTTTATTTATATAAATTTTTTATTTATATAAATTTTTTATTTAGATTAAAATAAATACAAGTAGTTAATTTGTATTATACGTTGCCATAGAAGCTACTCTTAGTGATACTTTTTATGTACTTAATTCTACTATGAAGTGGTGTCAAACTGAATTAATAATGATAATCATTTTGGCTACAATAGCAGTATTTGTGACCCAAAACAGAAATATACAACATTAGGATTTTTTTTAGTTTCCTAGTCACTATTTTCTTTCAAGTCAAATGGATTTAAAATATAAGAGAAAAAAATATCAAGAAAATTTAAAACGCTTAATCATCAAGAAGCCGTCTATTTATTACAAGAGAGATATAAATCTCTTACTAAATTAAAATGATAATAGTTATAAATTATCCAGTAATGGAAAAAATAAAAAAATATTATTTAGAATAAAAATCTTTTCAGAACTCACCTAAAAAAAAGTTCTAATATATATATTTTAAATTATTCACCACTCCCATACACATTCATTTTGTTTAAAATGAATTTTAAAAAGTAAAAATTTTAAAATTTTAAAAGGTTTAACTACGGGCATGCTATTTGAAATTTTTTTAAAAACATATACCCAATCAAATCATACAAATATAAAAAAAAATATTAATAAAAATAATATACTTTTTTATTTTTTTATCTCACTTTTATTATCTCCCTTCTAAATATTAATATATATTCTATTTGAAAATTTTAATTTACTATTTGAAAATTTATTTAAAAAAATATATCCAATCAAATCATACAAATATAAAAAAAAATGAACATTAATAAAAAAATATATATTTTTAAAATAGAATCAAATATTTCTCTGCAAAATAAAATATTTTAAAATATAACTAAAATAGAATCAAATATTTAAAAAATGAAATGTAAAAAATTTCAAATGTCTCCTTATCATATATATTTATTAAACATAAATTTCAAAAGATAATACTTAAAATTTTGAAATTGTTAATTATCTATATATATTTATTCAAAATATAAGTTTTATAAATATATTCAATCAACTAATAAGATGTGATTTAAAAGTTTTGAAATGTTTAATTATGTGTATTCTATTTAAATTTTTTTTTTAAAACATACCCAATCAAATCATAAAAATATAAATATTAATAAAAATAATACTTTTTTATCTCTCTCATAAATAAAATACTATGTATATTCTATTTGAAAATTTATTTTTTAAAAAATATATCCAATCAAATCATACAAATATAAAAAATATTAATAAAAAGCATATATTCTCTCCGAAATAAAATATTTTAAATTATAATTAAACTAGATCAAATATTATCAAATATTTTAAAAATAAAATATAAAAAAAGATAAAATTTAAAAATTTGAAATGTTTAATTATCTAAATGTATTTATTTTAAAAAATAATCTTTATAAATATATCCAATCAACAAATAAAACGTATTTTCTAATTCGCTATAACTAATGTTATTTTAGCATATTCTAAATTTCATGAAGGGAACTATCAGAAATCCTATTATTCCCTCTCCGATTTCCACATTTATATATAATATAGATTATTGTTATTATTATTATTATTATTATTATCATCATCATCATGATCACAACAATACTCTTTGGTCCTATATGACATAATGACAACTTAATTAAGAAGTTGATTTAGAGTTTAGTTTGGGTCAATTGGGTTTCTACTTAGTTTGGAATAAATTGACCCGGTTAGAGTGATTTGATTCGAAGAGATGATATTTATGTAGCATTTTAAATTAAATTAAATTTGATTGTTTTTGAAAATAAAATAAAATTTCGGATCATTTCAATTATTTACTTTAATTTTTTGAAAAATAATTGATTGAATGATGCATTATTTATCACACAATAATTGATTGATATATATTTATAGATAATAATTAAAAATAATTGTTAAACTCTTCATTTAACTATTTCTATTTCACAGTGGTAATTCTGCCACTAAACTATAACTCGTCTTCAAAAAGAGGAGATGTGACATCCTACCGAGTCGAGTCTTAGCACTGAGTCGAGTCATTTCATAGAGTCGAGTTGAGTCGGGCCAAACCAAACCCGGTTGGGGTAGAAGGGTAGAATGGAATATAAGTGGAACTTTACTTATTGAATTCTCTTCTTCTTTTTTTTTTTTGTTTTGT
>NW_023591560.1:0-33575 GCF_014843425.1 Jatropha curcas | reverse complement strand
CATGCTCGCAGAATAATCGGGGCTTATAGGCAACAACTGAGAGGCATACTCCAAAGCGCCAAGAGACCAAGTGGGGAGAATGTTCCTATGACTTTCGTAAACTTTGGTTGAGCCCCATGGTCACAGGAGCACAAGTCACCACGCTTCGTAATATCTGCCAAGGAATAATATATATACTGACTATTCCTACTAGTGCCTTCTTAAGCTGTAAATATCACATGTGGCCTCGAAACTCTGGCGTGATACTGACCGACCAACCAATCAAGACTTTGCGATCATAATTGGCTAACTTAAGTTATACAGCCCTTAATTGCATGTACCTCGGATGGCCCGCCTGGGATTATTAGCGCATGAATTTGACATTTGGAGTTATATAGCAATCCTTCGAGATGAATACGTGCCTGTGCAGCTAAACAATCATAGCAGCGAGATACCATAGATAGATTGGTTCTACTATCTAAGGACCGCTACAATGATTATTCTCACCCTGTAGACGGGTAACAATAGAACAATACCTCCGGTATGTCTCGTCCAATAAGAAATAGATACCGAGATACTCCGCCAAACACGTGGCTTAACTACAGGCTTCCTACAGCCAAAGGGTAACCTACGATTTGGGGCCCGGAAGCACCGCTCGAGAATTCGCCCGAAACATGATTACATGCTCCACATGCTTAGAGGCAAAATTTTGATTTTATGGCTTCCACACACAGACTGCACTAATGAGGGACTCATGACCTACGTACTTCAGTTTGAAGAAGACACACTGCGCGCTATAGTGCTAAACTATGCCAAAGTGCTTCATCCCGTCTAGTCGCATCTCCTGTGATTGCCGTACCATCTGCATTTGTGACAATCTATTGGAGTTCCTGTGACAATCCCTCAAATAGGAAGCACTCGTAAGCAGTTTGCTAAAGACTATGCAGTCATTGTAGGCATTAGAAAACCATATACTGCTTTTGCTAACCACAAATCATACCTCAGCATCTAAGGCCTATTAGGGAACTCTCCCATCTGCCATCACGCATTCACCAGAAAGAGGACTATAATCCAGAAGCTTCCGCGGAAGCATTGTCGAGACCACCAGACGTCGCGCAAAAAACCAAAGGGAAGCCTACCGATTTTACGGCCCCGAACAGAAGCACCTTGGCAGTCGCAATGTTGTCACCCGGATGGTAACGATCAAAATTGAGTTACAAATTAGCTTCCTACAATGTCCTATTAGAGAGGAATAATAAGACCAAGTATTAATCTCTCTTCGCGAATAATGGCGTGATACAGCGACAGACCTCAACGAGATTACTGTATGTTGGGGGTCTTTATAGAATGCCCCAAAATCTGTCTTTCGAAGTCACTCCTACGTGTTGTTTCCGCGCGATTAAATATTTATTATTCTGGTTTGCTAATCCTTAAAATAAAAGCTCAATCCTGGAGTGAATCACCCGAAAGATATGTAAATGTAACGGCAATCCATCCTGATCTGGA
Source organism: Jatropha curcas (assembly GCF_014843425.1). The sequence goes on along the minus strand of NW_023591560.1, from coordinate 32,090 downwards.
ACCACATAAGAGCTCTAAAAACATACCATTAATTAGAGCACTAAAGATGCCATCCATACGCACCCTCGTTCTGAGACGCGTAGAACAAGAACGATAATGTGCCTGCCAGCTTTCGTAATCCTCATATGAAGGGGCTTTGTGCGCAATACAGGGACTCTTCTCAAGAAACTCTCCAAAGGCGAGTTGAATTGAGCCTTTCACGATTATTAGGTTGCTCCGCGGAGACACCGGCGATCAGGAATTACCTGAAAGAATACAAAGCTTCACGCTGACAATCTTAGAGCGAAATATTCTATGGGGCCTCGGAATGGCGTGTTAAGTGTAAGTACAAGTCAAGTAGTTCTGTCAGGGCAAAACGCCAAAATGCTCACCCCAGAGCTTCCCATAAACACCCAGTATGAGGAAGGCTATCGCGGTCACACGGTAATATTATTTGAAGGTTTTGCAATCCTCATAATGAACAACTGAACATGTACCTCTGAACAAGGTCATACCAGATTGGAGGCAATGAAGGAGTACCCAACTCACAACTACCACCCAGATACCTATAGGATGCTGCTTTCAGTCCACACCCTTCAGCTTTTACAGTACATGATTATCCACCGCTCAGAACATCTCCCGCACTACAGGACTTCACCACAGGGCTTCTAAGAACAAAGGGAACCTACGATTTGGGCCACGAGCACCAGGCTCCGAATTGACCTACGAAATGAATGACTTTAATCCCTTACCTTACTTGCGGTAAAGAACGAAATACCATTATTTGCGCTACACTTAAAAATACTTGGCTGGTTGAACGGGAAGCGAGTGAAAGTCAGCACGGGCTGATATGAAAGGATCTCTCTATATACGCTAACTTTCCTCCGAAATAGCTAGTCCCACGAGTGGCCACCGGAATATTATCCTTCAGACAGCCACTATATTCTTCAGAGTTAAGACTGTCTGTTATGCAAACATTCCTCCTCTAGAGCAGTCAAGGTCAGGCCGTCAGATTACCGAACATTAAAAACTAATGGACTTCAATCTTCTCAGGATGATGCGCAACTCTGAATATAAGACCTACACACCTCATAGAGAGAGGACCGAACTCAGGAGTGCCCCGTAGCCTACAGCAGAACACAGTCGTCTCTTAGAACAAAAGGAGAATCAATCACTATGCGCGCCTCAAAGACGCCAAAAGGGAAATACCACACGGCTTTCTGACGAGGGCCACCTGGTAAAGCGTCAGAGCTTGAGCAAATACGGCTCCAATTGCCCAGCATGTTTAAAAGACCCTACAATTCGCACATATCTGTACTAAGTGTCTAGCAGGGAAAGATTATCGCTCAGAAATGGCGTAGCTACTAAGCGGCAAAGTGTCAGCAAATACTTATTGATGCATGTCTATCAAAAAGCCAAATCCGGAATGGCCTGGTTTCTTCTGCGGCATGAGTGACCAAATAAATGTCATTCAAATTTGAGATTTTAGACCAACACTTAATGAAGCACTAAACCCAGCCGAGATAGAGCAAATCACTGTCAGATCCACTGGAATGGAAAAGCCAAAAGCCCACTACAATGACTATCAAGCCTCAATCAAGATCCATAATAAAGACCCCTATAGGCAGGTGCTTACGGTTTAGGGCGCATTACTAGTAGAATTCGGCTACCAGAAAAGGCTCACCCCGAGGAGACTCCTAAGATCAGAACGAGGTCATACTTACCTACGATTTTTGGGGCCCGAAGCAACCAAGGCATACGGTAATTCGCCATACGTTGGACACAATGATTAACAATGTCTTCCTTGGGACATCCCTGAATGCCAAGGTCCTTAGAGGAAATGATTAGTGGAGCATCTAATATTATCGGTGAATTATGCGATTAAGACCTAGAGCGAGATCCACTTGTCTAATCCAACTCGCGCCAAATAGACCTTCCGGATGGAACGATTGCGGCATGGTAATATATCTTATATTGAGTTTGCAATCCTTAATGAAGCAATGAACAGCCGAGCTAGGCTACCGATGCGCCCCATAAGAGACCACTGACGAATATCAGAGCATCAGTAAACCGTAAAGCGCGACACCATCGGACCCTAGGCACATACAGAATAGCAACCTTTAGCTGATCAAACAAAATCGTCGAGTCGAGAGGCAATGGATACATTCTGATTGTCCAGCTTGTTCAGCTGTCTATAATCATACAACAGTCCTGAGTAGTCCATCTCCTTCTTTAGAAATAACACTCGGTGCCACCTCCCAAGGTGATAACTGGCGCGAATAAATAAGCCTTTTGTCTAATAACTCCTGTAGCTGAAGCTAACTCTTAGAGCTCTACATGGTGCCATTCTGAGGTGCAAATTGATACTGGTGCTGCTCCAGGAAATAGACATCCTAATTGGTAAAACCCACTTCCCTCCTTGGTGGTAACCCTAAGTAACTCTTCTGGAAAATACGTCTGGATAATCACATACTGTTGGTATTGTCTCTGACACTTTTTAACCTTTTCTTTCTCTGCTTTCCAATGCACAGAACGTAAAGCTATGCTTCACAACCCTTTGAATTATCCTCTTGCTGCATGAGCTGATATCACAATTAAACCCCAGAAAATCTTCCGTCGCTTCCCGACGAACTACGTAATCTCTTCCCCTGCAGCTTAGTATATAATGTCACACACTTTTATTCTTTTTGCACAATCCAACTAAGCCCTGATGTCTAGTATAGCCACCATACCCAAATAACATCAAATTCTCTGAAATTGTAAACTCCATAAGACTCCTGGAAACTCTTTTCCAGAAAAACAAATTGGGACACCCTTTGACTACTATATAGAAGTTTTTACTATATCTGCATATGGATTGTAAAACCAATACCCTGATCACATGCTTCAAATTGCTAACCCTTTAACTCCAGATGTATTAGGTACGCTAATTGTATGATATGTGATGACAGGATCATTAAAAGCAATAAACGTATGGATCAAATAAAAGAAAACGCACCAACTATTGAACATCTGGAGCTTCTTCAATCTCCCTTGGGCGTCAGCCAATAGCATAGCCTGGCTGGAACTCTGGTAATCAGTCTGTCCCACAATCTCTGACTGCTGTCCCTCGGCCTCGGACGGAGCTCACCTCTAACTCCGACTTTACCTGGCCCTTGCTAATGAATGTGTAGAACTTCGCCCTCTATAGGCCAGTCCTCCTCCTGATGTCCTGATGCCAGCCACATATCATGCATCTACTGTCACTAATCCAACCAATCTCCACCCATGCCAGCTGCCACATGCTCACAAGGTGGCGTAAAAAGTAATAACCATCGAACCCTGTGCCTCTACTGGTGCCTCAACTAGCTCCTCTGCATGAAACCGTCGACCAACTCACCGCAGAACAAGCCACAACCGATTCGGGCTGGCGCAGAGGCAACCCCTAGCTGTGCCAGTGGCTAAAAGGAGCCTAGGGAACAGCTGAAGTATACTACCACCGAATCTCTCTCTCCGACTGATATGTAACTGGTGCACTCTGCGTCTGTCTCTCCTTTCTGCTTGAGACGCTGGCAAATCTGGTTACCGCTTGATCTGGACCTGAATTCGCTCTATCCCTGAGCTAGCCTCTACCAATAGCCGAGAACCTGAATCTGGAAGCTACCATTTTCCACATCTGATCTCATCGTCAGGAATTGCACTCCTGAAACTTTTTCCACCTCCTGCCTCTGTAGCCACTACCGGTTACACCAAACCTGATAAGAGTCTGGGAATTCTTTTCCCGTATTCTGCAACTGACATTCTGTTCTGTCTCAGGTAATAAGATCCTCCTTCTAGCATCAAGATAAGCCTCTGATGATAAACTTTTTCTTGAATCATTTACCAAAGAATTGCAGGTACGACTGCTCTGCTGGTCACTCTAGTTGAACCCAGTAGTCCACCATGTGTAAAGCCTCCTCTATCAGTAATGACGTAGGCACATCAACTTGTCCCTCTAGTGTACACTGTATGCTCCAGGACTCTATAAAGTACCATTCTAACCAATCCTCAGCTGTTATACGGAATTGTCCGTCCTTGCTACTCTGAATTCTTTTGCACCAATTTTTCTAAGCTATTTTCTAGTGGGGACTTTCTTTCTCTATCTACTACTACTGGAGATTGCCTGAGGTACCAACCCTTGCAATCTGTCTAAACGTATCTGCAAGTTGCTTTACAGCACCACTTGACCTGGTGCTACTGGAGCCCACCCCCAACAAGATCTGGAGGCGTGTGGACTCGGCTTTCCACCTTCCTGTGACATCCTCCTTGAATAATTAAATAACAACTGCTTAGTTCATCAGGGTAGTCATGGACAATGTACACTAAAGACAGATGCATTAAAGCCCGAGCGAAACTAAACTAGTGCCCTGATACCAAAATTTGTAACATACCTTCCGGTTCCCACCCGTTAACCTCAATAACGATGCTGAGACGCACAAAATCGGTTGAACCATATGTCCTTTCATGCTAATACATTTGTATGCTGATTATGATGTCAAGGCGTATGCTTTTTTACATTAGGAAAGATAGATATGTACTTAAAATTTTACAAGACATGATAACTATTTTCCCAAAATGAAATGGCGCCCCAACTGGTTGTGCCCTGTACATGCCAGAAAAGGATAGACAGAATCAATAATATCCAAATGAGTAGCTACCCTGAAACGACTGAGTCTTTTCCCAACAGATGAACTGCAGCAAAGTTGTAAGCTAATTCATCTAAACAGGTCCAGTTCGAATACCTACGAGTTAAATAAATAACCGTGCTGAAGCAAATATGCTCAGTGGAATATACTCAATTTAATAAGAAATAAAACAAATAAACATATAAGTCACACATATCATTATACTTTCATGATTTTAACCTGCGTCATTGAATGCTAGTATAAATTTGCACTTTATTAACCATCGTATACTTTATAAATAATAAATCACATAACTACGCATGGCTCTAAAGAAGGTTAAGTGAAACCAAAGTGATAAGAAAAAACTGTATGAACTCAATGAGAAGCTGATGAATACTGATTGTCCTAGAGGCTTGTTATGGCCCGTATATAAAATCAATATCCACTCAACAGCCTAGTAGCTGGAGTACCAAACTGTACTGGGCGCAGATCGCTATCCTATGTCGCGACATAGTCCCTTATCTACGTGAGATTATTTCTAATTCCAATGGTTACCTAACGATCTTAAGGTACAAAAGTTTTTTCTTATCTATCACATCTCTAACTTAATTACGTTGGCAAGTAGTCACATATTGAGCTCAAGATAGCTAACGCAGTCCTGCCCTCCTGTTGGTTTCGCAAGCCGCCCCCAGTTTATCTATTAATGGTCAATCTCTCAATTTAAAAATAACTCCAATTAGTGATTTATAACATATCCCTATGGTTAGCTAACACATTAGGACTAATTGTCCTTCTTACCAACATCTCTTAATACGTTGGTAAGGTATCCAACATTGGAGACTCAAAGTAGCAACTATCAGTTTGCCCCGCCTGTTGGTTCAGCCACTGCACAAGTATACTATTTATGGTCAAGATCTCCATATATAACATCCAATTAGGTGATTACTAACCGTCTAATGGTTAGCGTCCACCACACGATTAGGCTACAAATTATGTCTCTACCAATCTCTAATTCGTTGGTAAAGGGTTGCAAATATTTAACCAAATGAGCAACTTCCCAGTCCGTCCAGACTGTTGATTCCAGCCTGCACAGTACCCTGTACTAATTTTGGTCATATCTCTCAATTATAACTCCAAATTAGGTGATTCAAACTCAAATGGACAGATCAACAAGAGGAACAATAACTCTTCTTAAACACTTCCCCTATATTCCATCTTTAAAACAGAGTCCAAAATACAGGGTGAAGTTACTGGTAATGGGTCCACAAATGGTTCAGCATGAAATAATATCGTACTTCATTAATTCAATTTCATCCCATGCTTTATCACAATTTTACAGACCCTGATAATTCAACATTCAGCAATATAATGTTTTATTATCAACAACAAACTACACAAGTTTTCATGAGAAAATGTGAAAAACTAAAAGAGATATCAAACCTTCAACCAAAAGAGCTTTAAATCCCTTCTTAGCTTTCCCTTTTCTCTCAACTTTGGTTCCCTCTTCCTATACAATAATAACTTTAGAAATCATCTAAAATATCACCAAAGTATGAAAATCAAGAAGGGCTACTTTACTTGGGGAATAAGAGTTCTAGTTTGAATTAGTGTTTATAAATCAACAAATGAAAATGGATGGAGAAAAGGAAGGAGATGAGAGAAAGATGAAAAAGGAATGAAGAGAGAAATGAAAGAATGAAGAAGACGTTGAAATGAAGATAGAAGAAAAATAGAAGGCAAACCTCGAATGGGAAGTCTCCGTCGTAGTCAAATTATCTTTGATTGTGATGGTAAAAATTACCAATAGACACGTCAATATATTCCATATGTTATATTTTAATACCTAAACTTATATTTTAGTGCAAGTAAATCCTACCTCCTAATACTTTGAATCTTTTTTAGGTTTCATTCAAGTAAGTCACACTTCTTTTACTTATTAAGTTAATCCCATTCTACCCCCCACTCTGGATTTAAATGGACTCGAACCGGGTTCTTGTTCGGCCCAACTCGACTTCGACTCTATGCCGAATCGATTCAGTTAGGATGTTACAGTTGGAAAGTAAATAACCATAAAATTTTCATATTTCCATTACATTTCCCCCAAATAAATGATAAAAACATTTCCTCCACAAGTCCAAGAGCATAAACTTTCAATTTGGGCAACTGTTTGTATCACTTCATTTCTAACAAAGTACAACAAGTTAGAAATAAATGGAAACCACCCCGTAATAATTTCTAAAACTTTGAATTTTTTATTAATAACAAATCCCAAATTTTTGACGGTATGGCCAGTAAATAGAAACAATCTTAATTTAGTTTCAAGTTTTGCACATTGGGCCCAAGCCCAAATAAATTCGAAAATTTTTGAACATTGAGAACAGTTTAAGTTATTGAGTAATAAAAATGAAACTCTAACAATTAATCTATTATGGTAAATTATAAATAAATTTTCCAAAGAAATCAAATAATATGAATTACAATTAATATATTTTTTTTATAGTTAGTGGAAGAATGTTACGGAAACCTAATAAAATAACCAAAATAAACCGAACCGGACCCGAAATCAATTGATGTTTGTCGAAAACACAGCTTGAATTTTCTAAAAAACCAAGTGAAAAACCCGCAAATCGAGCAAAAATCGGAGCCAAATCATGAATCAGAACCAAAATCAGTTCGAAAATCAAGGCGGAAATGAATCTAAGAAAATCGGGACTTAGCCCTTTTTCTTCCTCTCGTTGTTCCTTCTTCTTCTGGGAAGGTGCGCGCAGCCCCCGTTCTCGCTGGTTCACTGCGTCTCCGCCACCGGCCATGGAACATTCGACACATAGCACTACATTTGAATCCTCTCGCGAATGAACTGTCCTCTCTGTGGCTTTTGGTTCGCAGCGATAAGGGCTGGAATTGAGAAGAGATCGCCGAACTGGGAGGCCTGGCCACCGCAGTAGAATGGAGTTATCCCGGCGAAATCTCGATCAATTCCGTCGACTTCAAGTGCTGAGGGAGTGGCCTAAACGACTCCTCTCATCCACACGACATTATCCCCTCCGAAGAATTGACTATCTGAATTGAAGAAATCGCCGAAACCACCATTAATGGCGGCGCCAAGCTACATGGTCAGGGGGGCTATTTCAAGCTAAGATGGAAGGACCGACCTCGCACAACCTATCACAAACGGACATCCTATCGATTGAAATTTGAAGTGGGGGTGGGCGTTGAAGAAAATGGTCATTCTGGGCGGTTCCAACTTTTCCCAGCCACATGGACCGGCACGCGACGGCGGCGGTCTGGCGAAGCCTTCTACCGGTGATAGCAACCAAGGGAACAACATCAATGTTCTTCCTCTTCGCGCGGACGTGGAATCGTCGCCCAAATTTCAATCGGTATGCCCTATAGACTCAATCTCAATTTTGTATAAAACTGAATTAGTAAGATCAAAAATAAATCATTACGCATTTATTAAATTCATTAATATTCATTATTTATTTATTTTCATTATCATTGTTTATTAATAATTATTTATTTTATCGTTGTTGTTATTGTTAATATTATTATTTAATTATTTAATTGCATTAGAGAATGATGTCTAATTGTGATATGCATTACGATTTAATTGATTAATATGCTGCATTTAATTCAATGACTGATTATGTGTTAGTGATATTGCATTGTGCTTGTTTGTGTGGAATTGGGAATATAGTGGGTCAACCACAGGTTTTGGTGAGGAACGGTCGATAGCAGGATCTGATTATGATGAATTATGAAATAGCCATCCGCCGGAAAATGGGAGATCGGCGCCCCCGTGGTGCACCTACTGTTTGTGATCTGTATATATGGAAACCAAGGTTGGCTTCTTTATGGGTGCACTTTGATAATCTAGATTTGATCGCAGCCCGTCAGGGTGAACCTACCTTGTGGTGCCCTGTGATCTAGATTTGAATGGAGACGACCGGGTTGCCTCCTGATTAGGTTGAATGAAAGAAAGAGAGAAATGGAAAAACAATGAGAGGGCTGGCAGTAAGGATTGACTGGTCGGCCAGAATGGGGAAGATCGGCTCCGGTGCACAACGTGAGGATGGCCATGTGGGAGGACAGGCTCATCGGGGGTTCGGTGACCACTACGGACCAATTTCCATGTGGTGTGATTATATGAAGAATGTTAACTGATTGTTTAAGTTGCTGGTGATGTGGCCATTTGTGTGACTGGAACTTATGCGTGAGCATAAACTATGTCGGATGACTAGATTCGATAATGTTTACACATTTGTGACTGCGTGTGATGTGCAATAATTATACTCCCTTAGAAACTCACATGGTCTTGTTAATTTTTCAGGAAGTAAGTTTTCTCTTTAATTTCGGTTTTAAAGTTATGTTTCTTTCCCGCGCAGGGCTATAAAGAAGTTTTCCTAGCTCCATAATTATTTGCTATGTAAACATATGTATAAGAGCTATGTTATATCAACAGTTAGTGACTCCGCATAGTTGTAGAATTTGCGTACAAATTAGTCGTGTAGATTACATAGACGATATTAATTGTGAGCCCATAATTAAAATGTGATGTATTGTTAATTGGACCACGATGTGAATGGTTATAAAGCTGAATAAAATTTAAGCCGAGAATTAATAAAATTTTTTGAGAGTTTATTTCCTATAATATGGGTCTGTTTAAAATTATATTGAAGTATAGAAATTTTTAAGTGGTTCAGCTTACTACACGTGCGCCTTAGGGGGCCCTAAGCTTACCTGGACCCTAGTGTCAGAAGGTCCGCCACATGGAATCGGGTTCGAGTGACAATAGTTTTTTTGCAAACTGTTTGTTCACATTCATTCTAAAAAATATTTAAAAACCCTCATTGAAGATTGAAACATAAATTAAATAACATACATTGAATTAGAAGAATGAATAAATGAGATATACAAGTATTACAAATAGGAAAAAAGATGACAAAAAAAATGTTAAAGTATTCATTCTTAATCTTGAGAAAATATTAAAAATTGTTCCTAATATAAAAAGAACGAAGGCTTATAAATTGAAATTTATAGTAAAAAGTTAAAAATAGTTTACAATAATTTAATAAATCTTCACTAAATAAAATAAAAGTTAAATACATCCCACCTAAAACTTCACTGATAAACAAGAATATAGAAGTATAGTAAATATCCCTTTTTTATTATTAATGAATTACTAATTCAAACCGTAAAAATGAGAATGCCCTCTGTTGAAGTAGAAGCCCTACACTACTAGACAATTTGCAGTTTATAACTGACTCCTTGATTGAACCATAAATATACAAGTTAAATTATATCCATATAAATCCTTTAGCACTAACATGCTAATCAATACAAAATTTTCTTTCAGTGATGAATAATTTGTCTTGGGTCCAAAAAAAAGGTTATCAACATACCGAATAGGCTAAGAGTTTAATCAGCTTGCTTTGTCATAAAAGTACAAAACATACCAAACTTAATTCAAGATTTTTTTTTATCTTTTTTTTTTTTTTTGGTTAAATGAGGGCAAAGCTGAAACAATTTATAAATTTTTTTTTTTTTTTTTTTTTTTGGTTAAATGGAGGGCAAAGCTGAAACAAATTTATAAACACATCCGAGCAAGACTTTTAATTTTATAGATAATCAAAATATCCCTATTAAATATTTTTAAGAATTTTAATTTTATTAGTTAAAAAATAAAAGTAATTTAATTTGATAGATTATATTGGTTTATTTAAATTTAAATTCTATCAATTATTAAATAGAATATAAAAATTATTAAAATAACATACAAAATTAATATAATTGGTTTATTAATTTTCTATTTAAAATTTAACTATATTGATTGAACATAAATAAATAATTATTAAAATAAAATAAGAAAAAAACAGTTAAAATTAATGTAATGTGGAAATAATTAATAAATTGGATAACTTCATGTTTCAGTTCTTTCTTCCAAAAGAGTCATCGGAATGTATAATATTGAAAAATAGAGAAATGCACTTCAAAACAAGGCTTCATTTTCTATAATTCTCCGCAGAAAAACAAGACCCATAACTTCGATCAAACTCCTAACTTCATGAAGCTTCTTCCCTAGTAATCCTTCTCCCTCTCATCTTCCATTCTTCATGGACTCAACGAGCTCCAACCGGCCCTCCATGCGGGTCTTGACCCGCCCACCTGCCCCTGCACCCGCACCAATACCCACTTCTACTCCAGATGCTCAACCATCTTCTCAATCACAGCCTCGCTCTCTAGAAGGCGTAGTAGTTGTTGGATTTATTTCGCGGAGCCCCGACTGCTGTTCTCAGCTCATTAACCGTGTTCTTGACTCCAACACATTTGGGTCGGGTAACATCGACAAACTACTGTTTATTGATAAAGACGAACTGAGAGATTGGTTCAACTGGAGGAGAATAAGTTATTACCATGAAGAGGATAAAGGAATCTTGTTCTTGCAGTTTTGTTCAACCCGGTGCCCAGCTGTTCATGGGTCTTCCGGTACGGGTTCCGGGTTTGACTCCGCTTTAGAAGAGCGGGAGTTTGAGGAGCTTCAGGGGTTGCTTTTCATGTTCTCTGTAAGTTCATCTCTTAGTTTTGGTTATTGATTACTTATTACTTTTTTTTAAGCAATTGCTGTTTTGTTGTTTAAATTTCATTTGAGATTAGTTAGCTATATGTTGACAGTGGCTTTTTGTGGAATATTGATATATGCTTAATTCATTTTAATCATTTACAAAACAAGGGTAGAATTGTATGGATATAGTCTATATTAGATTTGTTTAATTAGGTGATGGAAATGTTTTGCTTCATGTTATAGTACATATGTTTGGCTCTGTTAACAAAATATATAAACTAATATCCTCTGTTAGATAGTTAACTAGCATTTTATATGATGGGATGGGACAAAATTTCACCAAAATATTGCAAAATATTGCAAAAATTTAGAAATCCTTGAATCGAATATTTTTGTACTTGAAGTTTTTGTTTAAGGTTTTAATGCAAGTTTGATAATATGGGTTATATATCTGATAAATGACTCAATTAGCAATGCAGGTGTGCCATGTAATTATTTATATTCAGGAGATGTCACGCTTCGACCCTCATATTTTGAAAAAGTTTAGGGTGTTACAAGCATCCAAGCATGCATTAGCTCCATATCTAAGATCCAGGACTGCCCTACCATTGCCATCTAGGTCTCATTCTTCTTCATCTTCCTCTAGGCCAACCCCTTCTACCAGTTCCTCTCCAGGGAGAAGTGGTGGAGTCATGAGTCATAATGCTTCTGCTATCTCTCTCATGTCAGGTTTAGGTTCCTACACATCGTTGTTTCCTGGACATTGTACTCCAGTCATACTCTTTGTCTTTGTTGATGATTTTTTTGATATACCTAATCCTAATTCTAACACTGAGGAATCAAAAGATGTCTCCTCACTTAATCAGTCTTCTAGTTTGACTAGTGTATCTAGACCGAGCTTACCTACTAAGAGTTCTGGTTCAGTTGTTGTGCTAGCACGCCCTGTTAGTAAATCTGAAGGTGGTTTCAGGAAGAAACTGCAGTCATCTCTTGAAGCACAGATTCGTTTTCTCATTAAGAAGTGCCGAACGCTCTCAGGTTCTGAAAGTGGTCATGCTGGTTCTAGAAGTGGAGGTGGTTCAAGTTCTACACCTTTGTTTTCACTTGACGCATCAAGGGCGGTTGTGCTGCTTGACAGGTTGATAAATCAGAAAGGAGAAGCTCTAGAGTTTGCTACCGACCTTGTGGAAGATGTTTTGAGTGGAAAAGCAACCTCAGATTCACTTTTACTTGAAAGCCATGGTCAGAATGCAAACAAGGAGGACATCTTATCCATAAAGGAGTTCATTTATAGACAGTCTGATATTCTGAGAGGTAAAGGGGGGCTGGTCACTGGCAGTAACAGTGGTCCAGCAGCTGGTGTAGGTATGGTTGCTGTTGCTGCAGCTGCTGCTGCAGCCTCAGCTGCATCTGGAAAGACATATACTACTCCTGAACTTCCGAGTTTGGAAACATGGTTGTCATCAAGCCAACTTATTCTACTTGGAATTCTCTCCGCCAAACGTGGGAGTGTAGATGAAACTGAAGCTGGTAAAAGGAAACCTCGACAACGAAACTTTGGTCCAACCCAAGTTGAAGGGTTTGCTGCACGAGGTATGGACCCTGTAGATGTTGCAGTTTCTTTGTTGGATAGTGGCAGAGGACTGAACACAAAATTTTCGACTTTATGGTGTGAAAGGACCCTTTCAACTGCCAAGGATGTTTATCTGAAGGACTTACCTGCTTGTTATCCCACATCAGAGCACAAGGCCCATTTAGAAAAGGCTTTAAGTGCTTTCCACTCAATGGTCAGAGGATCTGCAGTCCCGCTTTTTGCAAAAATGCTGGAGGATGAATGCATGTCCATTTGGAAATCTGGTAGACAACTATGTGATGCTATTAGTTTGACAGGAAAACCATGTATGCACCAGAGACATGATATTGGTAGTGATAAGCAAGAGTCACCTACAGGAGCCCCAGTGAAGCCCCATTCAAGTGGATATTTTTTCCTTCATGCTTGTGCCTGTGGTCGCACACGTCAGTTACGCCCGGATCCTTTTGACTTTGACGCAGCAAATGTTACTTCTAATTGCTTTCAAGACTGTGACAAACTACTTCCTGCAGTCCAATTACCTGAGCAAAGCAATGCTGGACCTGTGCAGTCAACCTCTTGGAGTTTGATTCGTGTTGGGGGGGCAAGGTATTATGAACCGTCTAAGGGCTTGCTACAGAGTGGATTTTCTGCCTCACAAAAGTTTCTCTTGAAATGGACAATAGTTTTGGAGAAACCAGTGAACTCAAATGGTTTGCCTGCCAAAACTAAAAGACAAAATTCTGTGAGGCAAAGTACAGATCCCCAGGTTGAAATTGATGCTGAGATAGATAGAAAGAAAGTTGGTTCCACTCAGTTGTACTCAGGAGATCTACAGTCTGGGGTTGAAAATCAAAGGAAACTCTCGGAATACAGCAAGATTGATGATAAAAAAGTTAGTTTTGGTAGAATGATACCAAATTTAACGATGAGAAAACCTTTTTCTGAGGTAGTTGCTGGATCATCAACTGCTGATTCAGGATTTCCCCCACTCCAGCAAACAAAACAGCCATCATCAGGGTCAGAGAGAGGTTTCAAACAAAATAACATAAGAGATAGGAACATAGAACAGGTTATGAATGTTGATCAAGGATCTCAAAAGTTTGAGGATATCTTACCTGGTCGTGAAAGCTTAAATGTAATGTCTAGCAGTGGTGGTGCACATGATGACCCTTATGTGCAAATTGGGAGTAATGTAGTTCCTGTGAGCATTAATGGTGGTGAAATGGTTAAACTGGATCCCAATTTGAAACATTCAGTTGTTTATGTTGGTCTTGAGCATGAGTGTCCGCATGGCCACCGTTTTTTGTTAAGTCTGGATCACCTTGATGAGCTAGGATCCCCATATTCTTTTCCTAAAGATTCTCAAGTCCCTTCTGTGGAAACATCAGACCATAATCTGGCAAATACTTCAAACGTGGGTAAGAATGGTGGTCATGGCAGAGCTCATAGGAGCTCAAAGGGTGCACATGTTGCTGCCATGAGTAAGGTTCGCAATGTGGATAAGTCAAAAGAAAAAAGGGTGAACAGTGGTCTATATGTTGATGCGTTGACACCATTCTCCAGAGCAGGGAAGGAATGGAATCAAACATCTACAAACGAACCAACATATATAGATTCTGTAAAAAATCTTGAAGCAGGTTTCCATTCTATTAGCCTCGATGATGGTGGAAGTGCTTTCTCCATGTTGAATAGAAATTTACCAGTATACATGAACTGTCCATACTGCAAGCATTCCAAGAACAAGAAGGATCTACAAAAGATTAAGTTTGCTGGTACAGTATCGCAGTTGCAAAGGATTTTTTTGGTATGTAATGCTGCTGCTTATATCCTTCTCATTTATTTTATTCAATTTCCTTAAACTTACAGAATTATTTTTTCAATTTGGGTTATCTTGTATCCAGAACCTGAAATTTGTTTCAGTCCATAGGAGGATTGATATTTGCAATGAAATAGGAGTGCTGGTCCTTTTTATGCTTGTTTAACCTTATGGAATTTGAAAGCTCCATACTTTCTGTAGGTGGTCTGTTGAAAATATTTAGCTTATTGCATAAATATTGTTAAACAAATAGGTGCTTCATATTGTTTCTAATGGAGAAGTGTTGGATGCTTTATAAATATGGACTGTGATGCATGGAAATGCATGATGCGATTTGAGGGATTGGTTGTCTTGGATTATACGAGCTGAAATTCTGTGTTCTTGTTGTTGCCAAAACAGTTGGCTATTGGTACAGTCAACTCCTTTTCTAGCTATATGAATCTGCTAGAATGATTCAAATGATTCACTGTCTTTGGTGCTTGAAGAGTTAAAACAATTGACAAGCTGAATATCTGCTCGGAATATTAGAGTTGTTATCCTTAAGCTAAACCAGTGGTAAAATATTCCTGAGGTTGAGCATGTAGTCAAAAGTTTTTTTTAAGAAACTATAATTTCTGCTTTCCATAAACTTTTTTTTTTTGGGTTTGTTACAATTAATAGTCATGAGAAGTCCTCGCTTTAGTTTGACTAAGAATACAATTCGTAGCTTGTAGAATGATCAGTCATACACGAGGTAATTAAAAGTGATATGTGCACTTCAGCACTAATGGCTGATGGAGCCTAGGCAAGTATAGGAGGAAGACTAAGCAAAGTGAGGTGCATACTTTTTGAATAGAATGTACTGACTTATATTGGAAGCTTTGTAAAGAATATTTAGAAGAGAGTTCAAGAATTAGTCATAGATGCTTGAAATCAACCCAATCACTTTTGCAAAGGTAAGAATATGATTTTTCCAATATGCTTACTTTTGTCTTGTCCTCTGAGCATTTCTTTTTATTTCGTTTTCCTATTTTATATTTCATAGAATTCTTCAAGACTGTTCAGGTACTCTATTGATATAGGGAAACAATTGGCTGCTCCTATTTTCCTATTTCATACATTATGCACAAATTTTTGCATGTAAACACTCTTCCTGGGTGTGTGCTAAGTGATGCATCTCAGCCAGGGACTTGGAGGTGCATCAGCATTGGGGTTTTGTGCCTTAGATTTATGTTGAGCAACACTGTTCATACATACAATATTCGCATGCTGAGAGATCTCTAATGCTATTAGATCATGAATTGAAGTTAGAATGAACTAATTAACTTTGTATTGTCAATTTTGATATGGTTTAGCGCAGTCATAATTTAACTTCTTTTGGGGGTTCAAGTGATGGAAACTGAAAGACTTTGTTTTTGTATCTTGGTGAAGATTTTAAAATACTTTGAATTATCAAATGCCTAATTTATGGAATCTAATTGTAGGTCACACCTCCATTTCCAGTTGTATTAGCAACATGCCCTGTTGTACAATTTGAGGTACGTCTTTTTTTATTTAAGATTTTAACTATGTAAGCATGAAATTTTATGTTTTTCTACCTGAAGAACTGCACATATATTACATTGTGGTCAGTGTAGATGTGTCAATCTGCCATGGCGATAATGGTTACAGTTAATGCATCATTGTTGTGGTGATTCACCATTAAGGTTGTATATGCTACATTACTTTTGATGTTTAAAACCATGATCGATGTCATATGTAGATGTCTTTATGGACTTCCTGGTTTATGTTGATGCCAATGAAGAAGTCTTTGAATAGCATTTAAGATTTCATTCTTTCATCTTTTTATTCTTGTCTTTGCTTGACAGTTTTTTCTTTCCAATTATCATTTTTGGCATTGATACATTATTTTTTTTGTAAATCTGATGATACCGGTCGCTTTTGCTGTATAGTTTCCTAATGTTTTGGTAATCTTTTGCTCTAAAGGCGTCATGCTTGCCGCCATCAATTGCAGACCGTGAACAAAAGTTGCAGTTTAGTCTTGGATGTCGAGTGGTCCTACCGCCAGAAAGTTTCCTTACGCTAAGACTACCATTTGTGTATGGTGTGCAACTAGAGGATGGGAAGACACTTCCTCTTAATGCTTTAGAACATCAACCAGAAATGACTGCTTGGATTATTAAGGGCACAACATTGCTGGTCATTTCTAAGGGAAGCAGTCTCAATGAGGAAACTCTGACATAGTCAAGAATTCTGAACTCTGAAATTTGGCCATGATGGTGATCCATGCCTCTTTGAGTTCATAGAAGCAGATTTCTGTGTCCAGCTTTTCCTTGACTAAGGTGAGGTTTAGCAAAACTTCATTCTATAGATAGACGTTTTTTCCTTTCAGTTTGGTATTAAAGTAATTAGGATATAGTTTATCATGTGTGCTTTTCTCTTGTTTGGATTTCTTTTCTTTAACTATTTTTGTGCTTCTTCCTATGCTCGTCTCCTCATTGAAAGGATTTTGCATGAGTTCTTTTAATCTGAGCAAAAATTTGTTTCATCTAAAGCTTTGATGACCTGGAAAGTTATTGACATAAGAATATTCTTGTTATTGAAGAAGATGGTATATATACAGATTCATGGCAAATATGAATTTCCTTAGCCGGTCCCAAATGGTTGGGATTTTAGCTTTCTTGAGTTAAGTGGAGGCTCTATGTCAAATTAGAAACTCAATGTTGATACGTGTTTTGCAGCTCAAGATTCTAAGGGGTTGTTGTGAGAGTCATAAAATTGTATTTGGTGATCAAGCTGTGACCAGAGAGTGGAGATGTTGGGAGGATTCTGCTGTTTCCAGGTACACTTCTCTCATATTTCATTCTCAATCAGGATTCTCTATAATTTATTTTTCCTATTGTTGGCTACTTTTTAATTATGTATAATTTGGACCTCTAGGTGGCGGTTTGTTTCTAATGGAGACTCCTATTGCCATGGTATGTGACGCTGTGTGTGCTCAGAGTGCTGATGGATGACTAGATTTTTTTTTTTTGATCAGCAAAATAAATAATTTTATTAGAAATCCAGGAAAAACTTATCAAACTTCAGCAATAATCCCAAGTCAATAGACTTCCCCGATACATCCAACCTAGCTAGAGAATGATAAGTGAAAAAACCTGGTCCATGGTACATCTAAACAAAGAAAACAAGTTACAAAATAGAAGCCTATTCTTGAATAAGAACAAAGAAGTCTTTTGCAATGAATCCATTTTACATATTGAGAAGATATAACCTGGTCCATTTTACTAGATTAATATGCACCACCACTTAGAATGATGTCTTGCGAATTCATTAGAGTTTGGTTTAATAGTCACCACCATTTCGTGAGTTTGAGATGCTACCGACCTCGTTGATGGTAGAGTCCCGATTATGTGCATTATTGTTGGTGCAATTTTAACAATAAGCTTTATCTGAAAAAACAAATCACTCCATCCCACTTTATTTAATGCCTTATGATTTTTGGCAGAATTTTAGTGTTTGGGTGTTCTTGTATAATCAATTAGGAATATTTCTCACCTTCTGATCTTGCTTGTGCTCTCTAGGGACGAGGTAGAATAAGTTTTACACAGGCACAGCATTGGTTTATTTTGGAACTTTCTTTCTTTTATGTTCTTTTCCCCTGTTTCAGTTGTTCTTTTATTTTATCTTCCCCATTGCCCTTTTGGTATGCCAAATGTCTGTTCGCAAGGTGTTGCGATGTGTAAGTCGAGGTCCCAGTCCTGTGGAGACCTAAAATAGCTAAAATAGAACAAGTGATGCCATATAACACCTAGCTTCCTAGGACTTCGAACTTGAATTTAGATGCTATTTGTGTTTCTCCAATTATGAAGTCGTGAAAAATAAGAAAATAAATGATCGAAATGGCAGATAATTGCTGTTCTTTCTGCTGAATGAAAGAGAATAATTGCTTGGAAGAATATGAAAAGCTATTGATGGTTTGGTTATGTATTATGATAAAGTTATTCTAGATGACCTGTGTAAGAGTGCTTAGCTGCTCTAATAGGGTATTTTTTCATTATTTTACTTTTGACAGTTATACTCTCTAATAGCATGCCGGTGAAATGAGCAATGTACAATGTGGAGTTCTGGGCAATACATTACTGTAGCCCCAGATCAATATACTGGAGGAGACTTAGAAATTCTGGTTGATTGACTAGCGTGACTGGCCACTCTTGATGTATCATTGTTAAAGGTTGAAGCTTGTAGTGTTACGGTTTGTCTTTCTCCTTTGGTACATTTTTGTGGTTTATCCACAATGATCATATAAGGCACATAGGACCCAAGTTGTTTAAGAAATTTTATTTTGCATAAGTCAAAGCATTGGGGGAGGCTGTTTTACTTTTCTTTTTCTATCCATTTTTTTGCTTACATCTTTTATCACTTGCTCTTTGTTACATTTGACTCGGATCTATCACTATTGATGCTTTTCTTGAAATCTTCCATTTCAAAAAGTCAGCAATTTTATCGCCCTCTGGTATAACACGGATGATTTTTAGGCATGTGCTTGAATCCAGCCTTGCGATCACAAGTACCCCTAAGGTGTTCATAGCCATGGAAATTGGTTGCATAGGCGAGGATGGAACTCAATTGGTGATCCTATTTCCAATGAGGTTCGCTGTTCAAGTTTGCCATGGTTGAAAAAGATCCCAATAATAATACAAGGGTTCCTTTACAAGGACCTTAATATTTACAATCCTTAAACTGTTGTTTTCATCGTCAATACTTGCATGGATAGACCATCTGCTATTCGTTGAAGTGACTGGAGATATTGCAGTAGAAGTAGAGTTTCATAGATGCAGAATCCCAGTTGTTTTGTTCTTACTGATTCAAAGAAATGATAAATATCATGAGATAGGCAAAAGTCTCCACCTACAACCTGCAATTTAAAGAGACAATTAATTTATATGTGGTCTTGTTAATTACATACATGTTAGGGTGTGCACAAAACTGGGGGAATCTTGAGCCTCCAACCCGACCCGTTTTCAAAAACT
The DNA here is from genome assembly GCF_014843425.1 of Jatropha curcas. The sequence continues at coordinate 12,505 of NW_023591560.1, read as the reverse complement.
ATTCTGAGAAAAATCGATATTATTTAATATTCTTGTTCCGAAAGTAATTATGGAATGATTTTGTTTCTTTGATTAAAATCGATTCATACTGATTCAAGTCTTGTCCCATAAAATAAATCAGGTAGTTTCGTCTCATTTTATCTTTAAAATTTTAATTGTCTTTTTTTTTTTATGAATTTCAAATTATATCCATAAACAACTTTTCATCATTTTTATTTTTAGTTTTTTTATGGTACCAATTACAAGGAAATAATAATAATAAAAAAAATAATAGTATGTGTTTTTTTAAATATGAAATAATCAATTAATTAAACGTATTTTTTAATATAGGTTTTTCCTTTAGTATATGTTAAGTAAATCCTTTTAAATAAGTTTTTTCTATTAAACAAAAATGGAAAGACTAATCAATACAAGTAAAATATAAACTTCAATTAATTTGATTACTAGATTATTGATTATTTTTAATGCTATCATTATTTATTTTTCAAGTGATATTCATGATTAATTAAGTAAATATCAAATCAAATCAGCTTAAAAATAACAGTAACAAAAACAACGATGAATTAAAATTCATACAATATATATAAAGTCAAATTATATATAATTTTTGCATTATTTTGTTTTATTATATTTAATATTTTTATTAACTAAAAAGTAACTACTTAAAAATTTTCTAATATATATTAACTTTAGTAGTAGGTCATCAATGATTGAAATTAATTATTTGATTTTTTTTAATTCACTTATATAGATGAATTTTGTTAATATAGTAATTTTATCTTTTTTTATTAAAAATAATTTAATCCTAATTGATTTCCGACCCGACCTCATCTATTCCATCCAATTCTTTAAACTCAAATTTCCATCCCGTTCCGTCTTAAACATTAGATGGAATTGACAACTCCATGTTTTATGTTCGGATGTTTTGGAATGCAACTGAGGCGAAGACGCCGGCAAGTCTATCTCAGAACTCACGAGATTGAGCTCTTGAAGGACATGGATATAATGATAAAAAAATGTAGAGAACCATTCATAATCGCCACATTAATAGCTTCATTCAATTTTGTTTAACTCACTAATTAAAATGATTTAATTGTATGAACGTATAGGTTATTTTGAGTGATAAATTGGATAAAATATGAAAAGTAGAAAAAATAAAAATAAAAGAAAAACTAGCTTCAAGCGTTATTCGGGAACAATTGTTTAAGTAGCTTTTAGCGTTTTGACAAGGCTAAACACTATTATTTATAGTATTCGATAACATAACGTTTGAATTAACTTTTAAAGTTAAGATAACGTTTTATAAAAAGTTAATCGATATAACGTTTAGTTTAATGTTTTATGAAAAGTTACTCAAACAACTAACAACTAAACACTACTAAAACAACTAACAGCTATCAAAACGATTAATTTTGTTCGAATAGATGCTAAGTAGTCCAATGATCAAGTGTCAACCGGATAGACGATTAAATTTTTAAATCTTGACACCTAATTTCCATTTGAATATCTCCATTATTAACTATCCATTTTGTTTAACAATATTATAAAATTTCTTTAAACGAGAAAAATGTTGATCAATACTTATAAAATAAATTAGAAGATCATCTATATAAGCAATTGAAAATTCTTGGTTGTCGTTAAAAATGTCATTTATAATATTTTGAAATTTGGGGCATTTTTTAATCTAAATAGCATAACATTTTATTCATAGTGTCCGAAAGGAACATTAAATCTAATTCTATATTTATCTAACTCATATATTTGAATTTGCCAAAATCCTTATTTCATATCAAATTTAATTTGAAAAAATAATTGCACTATGTAATCTTTTTAATAAATTTCTTTTGTTATGTATTGGGTATTTTATTAATAGTAATACTTTATTTAATGATTTATAATTAATAACTAATCTAGTCATTCATCTTTCTGTTTTTGCAGCATTTTGGACATAAAAAGTTGTGCAACTTCAAGGAGATTTAATAATAATTATTTAAAAAGAGAGGTCCTTATGTCAATTTAATTATAATTTAAGGGTCAATTTTACTTTTTTTTCCATATCACAATTGCAAATAACAGTAATTTGTGCCTAGTATACGAGCCTACTCATATATCAAGCCAATCTAACAAATGCATTTAAGATAAACGAAGATATCAATAACCAATAATTCACGAGCAAAAGAAGGCAAAAGAGTTCTATACAATAATAAAATTTTGAAATAATAATTATTCCTAGTGTACGGGTGGTTCATACATGAGGAATAAGCAAGTAATTTCCAATAATTGATATATGAAAAGAACAATTTACAATTCGTCCTAAAGTAATAATTCTATTTTCAATTAAATCCAATTATATTCCATACAGGTCCTAATAATACTCTCACTTTTGGATAAAATATGAAAAATTGAAAAAATAAAAATAAAAGAAGAACTAGCTTAAGTAGTACAATGATCAAGTATCCTACAGGATAGACGATCAAGATTTTAAATCTTGGCACCTAATTCCATTTGAATATCTCCATTATTAAAAATTCATTTCGTATAACGATATCATAAAATTTCTTTCAACGAGAAAAATGTCATCGATACTTATAAAATAAATTAAAAGATCACTTATATAAACAATTGAAAATTCTTAATAGTAATTAAAAATATCATTTATAATATTTTGAAATTTTGAAGATAAATTTTCTAATCCAAATGGTATAACATTCTATTTATAATACCGAAAAGAACATTATATATATATATATAACACATTGAATTTGCCAAAATCCTTATTTCATATCAAATTTAGTTTGAGAAAATAGTTGCATTATGTATCCTTTTAATAAATTTTTTTTGTTAGGCATTGGATGTTTTATTATTGATTGCAATATTTTATTTAACGGTTTATAATTGATAACTAATCTAGATGCTCATCTTTCTATCTCTGCAGCACTTGGTACATAAAAATTTGTACAACTTCAATTAATATTTAAAAACAGAGGTGTTTATATATTAATTTGACTATAATTTAAGTGCTAATTTTACTCTTTTTTTTTATTATTTTGTATTACAAAGGAGAATAACACTTATCTATACATAATATATGAGCTCATTCATACATCAAACCAATCTAATGAAGGCATGTAAAATAAACTATTCATGAGGGAAAAAAAAGGACAAAAGAGTTCAACACAGTAACAAAATTTTGAAATAATAGTTATGCTTGGTGCACGATGCTTCCATACACGAAGTGGTAAGTAGCTAATTTCCTATAATTGATATGTGAAAAGAACAATTTACAATTCATCCTAAAGTAACAATTCTATTTCAATTAAATCCAATTGTATTCAATACAGGTCCTAACAATACTCTCATATTTTCGGAAACGTTCATAGTCGTTTCCCCTATAAAAATACCCCTTCTTAGTGCACAGTTATATTCAAAATGTTGTTTCTTCTTAGTGTATAGTTATATTCAAAATATTGTTTCCCTGTATCGTTCCTATGTTTCCATGTTTCTGCGTTTTCATTTCCATCAATATAAAATTTCATCCATCAGATGCCCTTAATTTGCTTTTGTTGTTGTATAACCAAAACAGAAGTTCTAGTGTCGAGATCACTGGACGCAAAAAAGTCTCCAACAATACCTAACTCTGGAAGTTCACTCCATTCTGATAGACCATCTGTTTGAGAAGACACACTGCCATAACGTCTTCCCATTATGAAAAGATCATAGTCATTTGCAATGGAACGAATAACTAATAATGTTTCTGGTCCATCCTTCACTACATGTTCTTTAAATACTATAGATTGTTTGCTAGTAGTAATTCGCTTCATATCCTCCAATGCTACATCATCCAGAATTTCATCCTCAGATTCTATTATTCTCTCTGTATCACCTTCTTTATTAGCTTTGAAATGGAGGATTGTTAGGTTTACATTTGGATTATTATTAGCCATCCGTTTGGCTAAACTCAAGGCTTCGCGGTCATCATTGCCTCCGATGAATATCAAACAAAGAGAGAGAACTGATTCTGGTGCCCTTAAGGCTTGTCGTCCAAGCCTGCCACGATCAAAAAAGATTCCTACAGAGCAAGGGGCTTTCTCGAGGACCTTAAAGTTGAGAGCCCTTAAATTTGGATCCTCGCATTCAATTTGTCCATGGAGAGACCATTTTAGATGGAGCGGCATTAGTATAAGGGATGTGAGTTTATCAAGAGCAAGGGTGCATATGTCCTCATACATTAGCTCCGGTGAAGATATTGCTGTAAAGGTCTGGACTGAGACAGAATCCCAATGCTTTTTCTCATATTGACCGAAAGCATGGATGATAGTTTGAGAGAAAGAGTTAGAAGTTGGCTTTTGCTTTGAGTGGGATACTAGGACAGGAGTTGATTTACCAACAAGCTTGATTAGGTGAAGTACATTAACATTTATAGGAGTTTCTTTGCTGGGGTTTGATGCGTCGAGCAGTCTTGAGACACAAAGTACATTATCAGGTCTGTGAATGCAAGCCAGAACTCGGAGCTCAGAGCGAGGCTTTAAACTCACGATATTCCTCGGCTTATAGCCAACATATTTTCTTGATGGGTTGTACAGGCATTTAATAAGGATTGGATAAACAGTTGCACTAAAAAGAATGTATAAAGCTTCAAGGGCAAAAAGTTCTTCACTTATTACCTTAGTTTCCTTGAAAATAATGCATCCACATAGCTCCACAATGCCTTTGTAATTCATAATGAGAGAAAGTGCAAAAGAATCGATTAATGGCATCCCTGAAAGCAATGGAGGTGCCAAACACGCCAGGAATTTGAAACCATAGGTCATGAATATGAGAGAGATGTACGTTTTCAACCTGGGAAATTCATTTACAATAAGAGTTAAATCTGCCTTCATCATTGATGTAGTAATCAAGATTCGTGAAAGGACTCCCCAAGTAAAGGGTGAGAACTTTTCTACCAAAGCAGAACCTAGTGGAGCTCCAGCAGGCACAACCAAACCAAAGATAAAAGGACCCATGAATTTATATAATCCAAAATTATGGAAATACACTTCAGAACCTAAGGCTAGTGCCAAAATGATGTTAACGTAGTTCATGTCAATAGGCTTCCCTTCCGGAGTCTTTCTAATCACCCAAAACATTGCAGGTCGGACTATGAATATCAGAACAAGGACAAAGGCAATAATTGGTAGAACACTTGTTGCAAGACTAGTCATTGTGGAAGACCTTATTACTTCTAGAATAACTGCGGTAAATATGCCCAATATGTCTGCAACTAGTGCTGAGGATAGTCCTAATCGGCCGAGTTCTGAATTTGAGATTTTCAATTGATCGCCAATAAGATAGGCAGTGACTGGATAGTTTGTAAGAGATGTCATTATCATAGAAGTCCAACTTCCTTTGAGTTCCTTTTTGTGTGTTGTCAATTCTTGGTGAGCTACACCAAAAATCACAGGGATCATTACAGATGAAATTCCGACGGACAAGGCATCCTTTCCTGTATTAAGAATCATTCCCGCATCCATCTTCACTGCACTTAGGAACAAGAACATGCTAAACCCTAATAGTGCAAATGAACGTATTATATCTTGGCTGTCAGGAGGAAAGATCACTTTCCTCATTATGTTATATCTCCCAAGAAATGTCGGGCCAAGAATTATACCACCCTGTTTCACGAAAATCAATACAGTTGTTAAACCTAAAAACAAAGAAAAAAGGAAAAACAATCAACTTAAATAAGAGAAAGAGAGGCAGGGAATCTAGTATACATACAATCATGCTGGAGACAAATGTGGAGGCTCCAAAATGCTTGAGAAAATAATGGATTACGTAGTTGAAGATGAAAATGACAGCCATCTGCAACTCCAAAAGGGGTATTGTGTATGTTAGCATATTTGCCGGATCATTTATGTGTGCGCAAATGCCATGAGAATTAGTCTTTGGGGGTATCAGAAAGCAAGTGAAAGTCGTATTAGGATAGTTTTTCATAACATCAAAGTCCAGAAAAGACATGATTGATTAATTTCAGATTCGATCTGAAAAAAAAAGAAGAATAAAGAAAGAGAAAATACTAATAAACAAATTCTAGATGATTTTGAGAAAACTGGTCTAGATGAATAGATGTGGATTATCTAATGTTTGAAGAAACACAATCTATCATGTTCGTACAATCTCAATCCTTGAATTCAAAATGAACAATCGTTCACCTGAAATCCAATGTTGAGATTGTATCAAACACAAAAGATTATGCTTGCTTAAACATGAGATGATCTTAACGTAAAGATTATCTTAATCCTTAATGTGTGTGTATATATAATGTTTCCTGTTACTCTATTGTAATGAATTAATTAGAGCCAACAATTTCCAACCACATATATTAGGGTATGCATTAATCATAGATTGTTGGCAATAATAGAAAAAATTTGTTGTATAAACAAAAAATTTCCTATAATAACCCAACAAACTTATATCTTTAGTGAGTTTTCAAAATCCATTTACTTTCTTTGGGTGATAATACTATTAATAAGCTTCTACAACAATAAATTATTAATAGATATACGTGCCTTTTGGGTTATTGTTTTAAATCTAATAAAGCTCTTTTTCTATTTAGAGCAACTCACTTTTAAGTGTGTGGTTCTAGCTATTACAAAAGAAAATTCTAACAAACGTGTATGCACAAATAAAACTAAAATTTAAAATAGTATAAATTGTTGTATTCTTTCAAGTGGTAAATGATTTTGTTATTAAAATGTTAAATAAATTTATATTTATTTATAATTAAAAATCAATAATAAGCTCAAAAATTTTAAATACATAGTTAACGTTTTCCTCTAGTTTGAAATAATAATTAACAACGAAATAATTGATCATGGAAAATGAATTATCCCATGATGATTAAAAATATTTGTACATGTAAATAATTTCTTTATTAAGAATTTAAAAATGAATTCAGAATAAATATTAAATATTAAAATATTAATATTACATTTCATATTTGTAATCATTCTGGGTCTTAACGGACTTCGATATTTTTTAAACTATTGTAAAACAGTAAAAATCTGAAACGGTCAATTTGGGATTCTGACGGAGGTCAGTATACCTACGAGTGTACATAACCGAAGCTCAACACAAGCTACTTGGTCCTTATCAAGGACGGCCACGTGTCAGTAATACATCTTTAGAGGTGAATGATGAGCTGGATGTACAGTATGCTTGGTCCCCAATAATGAATGTCACCGGAAACTGGATATACAGGTCTTTCATGGCCTCAAAAGCTTAATATAAGTCTGGTCGTTTCCATTTCAAGAAATTCTCATCAGATCAACACTGCCTGAGGATTAACCAACCAAAATGCCGCCGGTCAATTTTCGGATAGCTGTCGGTCTTCCCCATGAAGATATTACGCATCCTGGTGCGATTAAGGCTGCATTAGCGGAGTTCATCAGTACGGCCATTTTTGTTTTCGCCGGAGAAGGTTCTGGTATGGCCTTTAACAAACTGACGGATGATGGGAGTAGCACACCGGCTGGAATTATTATGGCTTCATTAGCACATGCATTTGGTCTTTTTATTGGAGTAGCTACCGCAGCTAATATCTCCGGCGGCCACGTGAACCCTGCTGTCACTTTTGGTGCTTTTGTTGGTGGTAATATCACTCTCCTTCGTGGCATTCTCTATTGGATTGCTCAGCTCCTTGGTTCCACTGTTGCTTGCTTGTTGCTTAAGTTTTCAACTCATGGCATGGTGAGTAACTACCTGTCTAGACTTAGTTTTTATAGTTGTATTACCATAAACAAATATAGTGCTTTTTTTCATAACAGAAAGACAGTAATTTACTAGTGGCTCGATACTTTTCGTCATAAGTGAGGTCAAGGGTTTCCTCCTATTAGTTTCACAAGCATATTATTTTTTTGAGCAGATTATGAATTATTTTAAAGTATTTTTAACAAAAATTGCAGACAACATCGGCATTTGCATTATCCTCCGGGGTGAATGTGTGGAACGCACTAGTGTTCGAGATAGTAATGACCTTCGGTCTAGTATACACAGTATATGCAACAGCCATTGATCCTAGAAAGGGTCAACTGGGGACTATTGCGCCCATAGCCATTGGTTTCATTGTCGGAGCCAACGTTTTAGCCGGCGGAGCATTCGAAGGAGCATCAATGAACCCAGCCGTGTCATTTGGACCTGCTTTGGTTAGTTGGGACTGGACTCATCATTGGGTTTACTGGGCAGGACCTTTGATTGGAGGTGGACTAGCCGGACTTATCTACGAAACAATTTTCATTTCTCGCACTCATGAACCAGTACCAAGTCCAGAATTCTGAAGGAAAATATTGGAGTATGAATTGATTGGTTGTGGTTCTTTCATTTCCAATTTTTCCATTTTGTGTTATGTGGGATTTCATTGTTGTCGTTGGAATTCATTTTTTTTTACTATTCTCAGTTGGATCATGGTTTAATTTATGTGTGATTATCTTATTTTTCTTACGGTTGGATAATTCCCATGATCATGTATCTTATTGAGATGGTTCTATTACCCCTGTCACGTATGTTCCTCTCCTGTGATTCTTTTCATGATTTTACGAGTGCCTTTGATTTTGTTCTATCCCTAATTTGTTTTCTTGTGACAAATATCTGATGCCTGCAGAACCCGAGTTCAAAAAGAATTGCTATCAATTTATACTTAATTTAGTTTTGGAATTTGATATCATCATCTATAGACATTACAATTTAAAATATTCATTAATCATGCACTTAAATTTTTTAATTACTAAGTCAGAATTTTAACTATAAATACATAATCAAGATATATACATTGATTTTTACGAGGTGCCTTTGATTTTTTGTTCTATCCTAATTGTTTTTCTTGTGACAAATATCTATGCCTGCAGGAACCCGAGTTTCAAAAAGAATTGCTATCAATTTTATACTTTAATTTAGTTTTGGATTTGATATATCACTATAGACATTACAATTTTAAAATATCATTAATCATGCACTTAAAATTTTTTAATTACTAAGTCAGAATTTTAACTATAAATACATAATCAAGATATATATATCATATATATATATATATATATAAAATAAATTATATTATAGTATATATACTATATAAATATATATAAAGCATGCTTGACATTAATTTTCAATATAAGATAATATGAATCGAGCATAATAAAAGTAAAGAGGATTTATATAGCAAAGCATTTAGGCATTTCTCATATCCATGTTGAATGTGACAATACAATAGAGGTTCAGCTTATTAACGGGGAAGACGTCTTCTGGAGGAGTGCAGCAACTGGTTTGGGCAATCAAAAACCTCATTAAGAGAGAGAGACTAACTTTAGTGCTAATTATCTTTCAAAGTTTGCTAGAAATTATCCCTTGGAGGCCCATGTGTTGTTAGAGCCTCCTGGTGGGATAGCTTTATGGCTCACCCATGATGCTAGTGGGGTAGCTCACTCAAGATTATGTTTGCAATCCTCTGAGCTCTCCTCTCCTTTTTTTTTTTTTTTAATGTTTTTCTCTTCTTTTTTTTTTTTTTTATTTTGATGTATATCTAAACATAAAAAATTTACAATGAAGTGTTTGAATTATTAAAAAGTTGCAATCAAGTACATTTCACCAATTCTTTTACCAGAAAATTAATGATATTTTATTCAATAAATAATATCAACCACAAATATCAATTCAATTCATCTTTTTTTTTTTAATTTTATTTTATTATCTAATATTTGTTCTTTTAAAAAAGTTCAAAAAAATTCCTTTCATTTTTTAAATTCCAAAACAATATAAAAAAAGAACAGAAAGTAAGACAAAAAAAGGTAATAATCTAGAAAAACAAATAAAATAAAGACCAGTGAAAAAAGAAAAATAGTTCATCTTGATTTTTTAGCGAGAAATTTCATACACTTAGTTGGAGAAAAATTATTAATTTCAATACTTAATTGTAAATTTCTTTTCTATTAAGAAACATAAAATGATATTATATACTTATATCTTATTATATATATATATATATATATATATATATATTAATATATATATATATATATATAAAAGGCCATACCTTACACTTTTGTATAAGGGATATATAAAAGGCATACCTTATCACTTTTGTATAAGGATAAAACTTGCATTAAGAGGATGAGAGCAAAAAGCCTTAAGCTTCTAATATGGTAAAGTGCAAACCATATTAGCCAATCAACTACACTCCTGCAAAGTCAAAATTAAAAAGAAAATGAAAACCTCTGCCGTTGACAGGAAGTTGCAATTTGGTATTACTTGCAGATTGGCAACCTGGTCCCCTGCCCAAACCAACCTACAACTACTAGTCGCCCCTATAGCTATCTACTATCTGTTGGCATGCTCCTCTACTTCATCTTCACGTTCCAATTGGATGGATGAATGGATAAACCATATTGGCTTAACAACCATTTTTGAAAATAGGAGTTAAAATTGAAGCTCTGCAGAAATTTCAGATTAATAAAGTTTTCTATGCAAACTTGAAACTGAAAATGGTTGAAAATGACAAATAAAATTCATTCCAAAAGCCTTTGAAAAGAAAATTTATGTGAAGATTTCGGCTTTGTTTCCAAGCCCAAAAACGCAATTCAACAGGAAATAAAAGGTCCAGAAGACTGGTAGGTTTCTTTGGATTGTCAAAACTAGAAGAAGCTTTTATGCAAATGCAATTATTATTTGATTTTTTGGCCCTGCAAAGCCATGTGGATTGTCAAATGGGAGTCCTGGTATGGATTGTGGCATGTTCTGGCAATATTATTATTTTGTGGTGTTTCGCTTTTGGATGATTAGATGGCTAACTCAGACAGTGACCTTCCTTGTCTTTCACATGGTTGTGGTATGGCTCTGAAAAAAGATCTAACGTGGGTACTAAACGCAGCATTAATTTGGCCTTTGCAAACCCTATAAAATTGCAATTTATTTCATATAACGGCCCAATTTTAAGATTCATTACTGGTGTGCAGTTAATTGTAGTTCAATCACAAATGCCATTTATATTAGTGGTCATATGTAATTTTAAATATTTGAACAACAATCTTTTTTATTTTTTTTTATTTTTATATCAGCAAAGAAGAACTTTTTATTGAAGAATTAAATAGAAAATAAAGACATCTTCAGTAAAAATTTAACTAACCAGCTTATTATATTCAAACTATCAAACTTTCTCCAATATACCCTATTATGTCTTAGAAAGTTAAATAAAAACCTGAACCAACACTCAATAGATAACTCAGACACAAGAGTTCAATGGATATTATAGAATATATATTTAATTATTCCTATCCAAACTTTCAATATCATGGATTATCATCAGATTTCAGCCTCTCAACTACACATTCTTCGTTAATAAAAATAAGTTATCAAGTTACATATTAAGAGTTCACACCTCGATTTATTCTCTATTACAATACCACATATAACGAGTATTTATCAAGAATCGTTCATTTCATCATCAACATAATTAGTAATATTTCTTAACTTCTCATTAACATTATTCATGCATAAGTAATTATCATTTTGCCCTACTTATACAATATAAATTTATATATCATTAACATTATTCATGCATTAAGTTAATTTATCTATTTTGCCCTTACTTATACAATATAAATTTATATATTATATATATATTATTATATATTATATATTTATATATATATATATAATATATATATAATAATATATAGTATATAGTATTATATATATATTTAAAATAACAATTGGCTATAAAATAACAATTGCATATCTTAATTTAATTATTAATTGGACATATATAATCTTCAACCGCCGCCGCACAACCAGGGGAGCACTTCAGCACCACTCACGGAGGCAGGGGGACTGGAGGACGGTTGCCCCCTGGCTTCTACAAAATTTTGGCTCCGTCGTTGCTCAGCACATATTCTAAATATTGGCATGTCACCCTCAATGATTCATGATAAAGTATAAAGAAAAGCCAAAATACATAATTTGAAACTTAATTCCTCTATAGCGGCGCACTTAAATTATAATAGATAAATTGCTTAAACTTCACCACAAAATACCTAACTTCTTAATGAACCAAACCGAGTAAAAGAATCAAGTGATTCTAATACCGTTTGCATGCCCTCCAAAAGTTACTCCAAGCTCGATTGCCTTAACAATATATTAAAACTGTGGTCTTAGTATTAGCTCTACAGGTTTAAATGATGGGATCTTTCATGACTCCTGTCAAGTAGCTTACTCCAGGTTGTGCTCTTAGAAGGTGTTCCTAGGCATGGCCACGGTTCCGGAACCGGCGGTTCCGGTTCCAGAAAAATTGGAATTGGAATCGAACCGAAAAGGTCCGATTCCGGTTCCTGTTCCGGTTCCGATCTGGTTACAAAACCGACAGTTCCGATCGGTTTTCCGGCGAATCGCATAATTTTAAATTTTAAATTTTGAAGACCGGTTTAAAAAAAAATTGGATTCGGTTTTTTTAAAAGAAAAAAAAAATTCTTTTCTTCTTCCC
>NW_023591559.1:0-44999 GCF_014843425.1 Jatropha curcas | reverse complement strand
AAAAAAAAGTACCTGCACCTTTTTCCTTTCTCTTCCACACTTAAAGATTCTGGTGTGTGTATATTATATACTTTTCCTTTTTTTTTTTTTGTCCAAACCAGTCATATGCCTGGTAGAAGTCTTAACGGCGCTGTCCATGTATCTACATCTCTGTTTCCAGCTCGCCTCTCTATAGGCCCCACGCAACTCTGACAACAGATCAAGCAGATTTTAGGTAATCGCTGTTTCATTTTATACGTTCCTCAATATTGGGTCCTGGATTCGATAGTGGGGTCGAACGCTAGGTTTCTCCAAGGGAGATAGGTTTAAAAGTCTATGATTGACGTTCTTTATAATGTTGGAACCTTTCGATGCTTCTACGATAAGTCCAATTAGAAACATAACATTTTTCTGATTCAGAAACGACCGCTATACAGTTCTTTTAGACAAATGCCTAATTAGATTCACTTGTGGAATTGTCCTGTAGTTTCATTTTAGACCAAAAGATTCTGAATTGGACTTGTTTAGATTATTCTTCTAAACCTCTTTATTGTTACTATCTTCTCAAAAAGATTCCTTTATGTGATTTTTATCAGAATTTGACGTTATATTTTAGTCAAGTTGGGCTTTCTTCAATGTATTCAGTGGTCATTGAACAACATCCCAATTTTTTCAGAAAATCATCGTTAGACTTTATTGCAACTTTTAAGATCTTTGATTTCAATATTATTAAGATCTTTGCATGTAACTTCTTGATAAAAAGCAATCTTTTATTAATGATTACTCTCAGATTTTTTAATTTTTCTGAAATTTTCCTTTAAACTTTTGCTTTCTATCACATTGAGCTTTTTCTTACCCATTAACTCTATTTTTGCATTATTAGATTATTGTAGGGAGTATTTAGATTAGATTCACTTCTTTGTTATCTGATTTATTTCGGAAGTTCATGAAAATTTATCACTTTACTATTTAGCTTTTCATTTCATTCTCTTCCATGTGATTTATGTTTGTTCAGGTTCTGTTTTTTACCCGTTCTTTGATCTCATTCCAGCTTTCTGTGTTGAGGGAGTCAGAGTACTAATTTCTTTGCGGAGTACTCTAGTTAAATTTGGGTTCGGATGGTAGTTCTCGTCCATTTAGAGCAACATATTAGCAAATCTCTTCTTGATCATTCATTGGCTTTCAAGGAGTTGTTAGGATAATCATCTTAGAACGTCACTCCAAGCCAGCTACGAAAGCTGCTTCATCCACCTTCTTCATCCTCACAGCTTCTGGTCTTTCCGTTGACTTCTTTTTTCATTTAGGATTTGCATTAATTACCGGCTTTGAGATTTTTCAGTTTAGGACAATTAGGCTTGATATGTCCAGGTTTGTTGCATTCATAACAAACCACTTCAGAAGGTTCTTTCTTAGGCAAGTTGCTATTTTTGGATGGAAAGTTCTTTTTGTTGAACTTTTTCTGTGGCCTTCCACCCTTTCTATAGAACTTTTTAAATCTTCTAGCAACAAGCGCTAAATCATCACTATCAAGATCAGAAGAACTTTCTTCACTAGAATCTATCCTCAAAGCCAGTCCTTTCTTTTTCTTATCTTCTGTTGTTAACGAAGATTTCATTTCTTCTGAAACTAGAGCTCCTATAAGATAATCATTTAACGAAGATCTCTCTTTTATACTTTTTTTCATTTTTGATACCTATTTTTCGTTTTGCCACTTATATGTACGCCGTCGTCTATTATGGCAAGATAATCAAGGATAGATGAGTGGACAGAGAGTTTCCTTTTGTAGAACTTTCATGACAGTGTCCTATAGAATCCCGGACTTATTCTCCAGGTATACCTTGGTATCTATTATGAGGTACCTTGTACTCTCTGAATTAGGACAAAGCCTCATTCTTCTTTGAAAATTGTCCGGGTTTCCGCACGAATGTTCTTAAAGGATTAACTAATATTGTCAATCTAGAATTTAATTCTGCAATAGTTTCCCCCTCTCTGGCTTCATTACTACAAACATTTCATATGTCTCTCCAAGGATGTTTTTCTGGATTGGCATTTGTACCTCTAAGTCCTGCTCCCACGAGCATTCACTAAGGTTATTTAAGTTTTTGCCATACACGCCATCCTGTATGGGCAAAGATCTCTTGGTGCCATCCAGAACACTCGCTTGTTCGTTATAATCAGATTTTTGGCATCTAAAGCACAAATGAAATGAATACTTGTACTTAATCGGTTCTTCCCTTTCGGGTGTGCATTTACAGCAATGTCATTTCCTTCCCCGTCAGCATTCCCGGTATATTTGCCGGGCGCTACTTCTTTCTTCTGATTTTCCCTCAACACTACGCTCATCTCCTACAGTTTTCATGGGAATACGAAGGACCACGCATGGATCTGGAGGCCTTGGGACACTTTCTCGCCAGCGAGTTTTATATAACTGAACATTTCTATCGCACTTGCTCTACTCACATTCTAAGCGTTTTCCAGTAAGATTGATAATGGTGGAAGGATGGGCCATTGCATACAATTATTGGCGCATAAAGGTCTCAGTAGATATAACATAGATTGTGCCTTCATGCTCTCTCACACCAGAAGAAAGAGGAAGTGGGGGTTTCCGCCATGGGAAAGGTTAGCCTAAATCTTATGTGCGTGCGGGTTTTTATGACGTAGTGCAGGATTAAGCTTCGGTAAGGAATTAAGAGCCCCAATAATAGCTCTGATACCGCCCAGAATTGGTGGGTCCGAATTATAACTATGGCACATACCCCAGAGGGGGGGTGAATTGGGGGTTTTCCTCATAAACATTTCGAAATAAATTTTTAAAAGAAATTCTATTACCACTGAGGACAAGTAATTTTGGAAGGATTCTTAATTTTCCCATGGAGCAGCTTTCTGAAGGGCTGGTCTCCACAATTCAGTCCTTTTCGCCCACTTTGCGTCGACATATAACGGGACAGGGCATACAGGCGCTTCTGACGGTTAAGATAACTTTGTGAGAAATAGAACATATCATTGGAGTTACGAACTACGCTTCACTCACAATGTTCTAATTATAAAAGATAAGAAAGTCCCTTGCGAAACGTGCATCTATTGAGTTAGAAGGCTATTCGCTTCCTCACTCCACGACTGCAGCTATTGATTAGAACAGCTTCACACTGACTTATACAATATTAGAACTTCTTTATGAAGGAGAGCTATTGAAATTAGAACTTCCTCATAAAGTATTTAGAAAATCATATAAGGTTATGTGAAAGACAGTTATTGAATTTAGAACTTCTTCACAGAACCTTAATCAAGTATCAGAATAACTTTATGATGGAAAGCTATCGTGATTAGAACTTCCTCATAAAGTTTAGAAAATTAAATTGAAACCCAATCAGTAAATTATACTGGAAATAGAACAACAGTTAGAACATTGTATATTCACTTTATTAGAATACCAGAGTTCTAATGTTCAGTAAAGATAAAGCTTAGTTAGAACATTGTATATTCCTTTAGTATTAGTACACATACGGCTCTTACTAGAGGGTTCGCAAATCGTACAAGTAATACCGATAAAAGTTATTGCCCTATCAGCTTCTCCGTTGGGTCGGTCAGTTTAGAACATTTAAATCAATAACAGTTTTCAAAAAGCGTTTCTAAAAATAACCAGAGGTGGAAATAACAGACAGTATCAAGCAAACTTCAGAAATTAGAAAAAGATCAACACAGAGATTTAATGTGGTATCGGCACTAACTCGCCTACATCCAACTCCCCAAGACGGCATCTTGAGATCCTCAACTATGCTTTTATTTCTCTTCTCTTTTTCAAGGGTAAGAGACAAAACGCAACAGTAGACCAGGCAATATAGTAAATCTAACCTCATTCCTAGAACTCTTCACCCTTTTGTCCACTAGATTTTCCCAAATGTTCTAGTAACCTCACACCCCTTCATCATACTGTTCCTTTCTATTTTTGGTAGAGTACAGAAAACTCAATTCAAGACATTACTATCCCACACATGGAGAATGTCGCTTGATAACCTCTATCTTAATAGCTTCTCACCTAAGCTATTACATACAAAAGTTTAACAAATAAAGAGCCTGTCTACTATAGAATACAGATTCTAAATAGATAGAAAGAAACACTTATATAAGCATAGGAAAAACAATTTTATCAGATTAGAATATCGATTAGAACACAAAATTGTTTTTCAAAAGCAATTGTAAAAAAAAAATTCTTTTCATTTCAAATATTGAAAACGTTAAGTGTAGAGATGAAAAGAAAATGGGGGTAGTGAGTAAGTTTTGAGAGATAAAGATTCGTTCAAGATGAAAAGAAAATGGGGGTTGAGTAAGTTTTGAGAGAAAAAGATTCGTTCAATGAGAGAGAGTGCTCTTAAAACAAATACTCTTACTTCACCAAAATGTTTAAGGCGTGAACGTTCCTTTATATAGGAAACAAAGGAGCTGTCACCTTTTTGGAAAGAGATCAGAATATCTTCTTTCCTTCTTTTCCTTATTTTAGAAGATGTGAAAATCTTTGTTACGCAAAACTGTTTTATCCTTGTTGCGTAAGAGAATAAAACCGATTTTTACTTTTCCGTTTTCGAAAAGATTTTCGACAGCATTTATTTTTGAAAGACTTATTTTGCGGAAAAGATGTTCTTACCAACCGAAGGAGATTTTCCTTCATGTTTAAGGTAAGTGAATAAATTTCAAAACACTTTAGATATTTTCAAAATAATATTTCGAAAAAGGTAAAGGATTTTCATTACCACAATCCGAAAAGGTAAAAGATTTTATTACCAAAAACATTAGAGAGGAAATCTCTTTAGTTTTTAGGAAAATAAATCTTTTCGATTTAGAGGAATATTTTCGAAAAATAAAAATAAAGGAATTTATTTTGAGAAAATATAATTTCCGAAAATACTTTTGAGAGAGAAAAAGATTTTTTTTGTGCTCATATGTAACCTTTCTCTCTATCCTGCAAAGTTTCCTAAATACCTAGATTACTAGGATCTTCAAAATCTTCACTCTTAATGTAGGACTTGCCTTGTATGATTTCTTTCCAAAGAAATTCTGCAAAAAATAAAAAAATTATGCAACAAATAGTATAATTTTAAATTTATTTTTGTTTTGTATTAATCATCAAAATCCGAGATACTGACGTGGACCATAAGGGAAAATTATTATCTAGTCCCTCAGGTTTTACATAATTATCTAACTAATCCCAAGTTTTGCACAAATATCTAATTAGTCCCTCAGGTTTAACTCCGTCTAATTGAAAGGTCCTTCCGTCCGAAAAGTTAGTTTTTTTTCGTTAATTGAAGATTAAAATACTAAAACACCTCTCTCTAGCTGACGTGGACCAGTATGAAGCGATAAAGGAGGGAATTGGATAAACTAAAAGACTTAATAATAATTTTCCCTATAATTTTATGCACATGTAGAATTGTATAGATTAAGCTTAATTATACAAGTAGGAAAATTAGCCTTCGCTAAATTTAAAAATAAAAATTGAAGAGTTTCATATAAAGTCGATGGAGACATAATCATTTTTCTCTCTTAAATGTACTTCGTCACATTTAGATTTCATGTCTTTTAAAAAATTATTAATTGTATAAATTATAATAAATATTATAATAAATTATTGAATAAATTTTGACAATATTACTCTTAATTTAATATTAATCTCTAAGAAAATCATTAAATTGAAATAATAATTATTAATCATACACAAAGGGTAAATATGAAAAAAATATTTATTACTCCTTAATATAACAAGTATTTTAGACCAAATTAGATAAATATTTTAGAACAAACTATTTTCTCAAATCTGACAAGTATTATGGAACAAAGACAGTATTAAAAAAAGGATAAAAAAATCAATTTGATGTTCTAATTAAATATTATTAAATTTAACTGAATCATGAAAGTAAATACCTCTTCAAAAAAGTAAATACCTCATTTTTCTTTTTACCCCAACTTATCATCATAGTTTCTTTTTTAGACAAAAAGTAATAAACATAATTTTCTATTTTATTCATATTTAATATGCAAATTTTATCAAGAAACATTACTATTATCATTGATAAAATTGATAAAATCTAAAAAAAAAAACAAAGTATTCCATCTATTCATAAATACTTTTAATATTTTTATGGTAATTAAGTAAGTAAATTTATTCTTATAAATTATAACAAAATATTAATTAATTTTATTACGTAACCTTAAGTAATAAGAGAGGAGAATGTTATATGATTTTGAAAACATTAATGAAAATAATTATTAAATTTAATAGAAATAAGGATAAAATTGAAAAAAAAATTAATTCTCAATTAATATCTAAAAAAAACAAGAATATTTGCGCGAGAAAACCAACCGGCTCTAAAATAATAATTACTTTATAGATAAAATAATAATTATTATTGCCACTATATTATTATAATTTCATAACTTTGAATATGAATATTAATATTTAATGAAGATTATCTGTGCAAAAGATAAACTAAGGTATATCTTATGGCATGGAAGGAACAAAAGGGAAAACAAACTAGGTATAAATATTTGCTTCATACTGGTCCAACGTCAGCTAGGGAGGGGTGTTTTTAGTCTTTTAGGTCTTCAATTAACGGAAAAAAACTAATTTTTCGGACGGAGCAAGGACCTTTCCAATTAGACGGAGTTAAAACCTGAGGGACTAGTTAGATTTTGCCGCCAAAACTTGGGGATTAGTTAGATAATTATGTAAAACTTGAGGGACTAGATAAATAATTTTCCTTATGGTCCACGGTCAGCTAAGGAGGGGTGTTTTAGTCTTTTAATCTATAATTAACGGAAAAATCAATTTTTCGGACGGAAAGACCCTTTTTTAATTAGACGGAGTTAAACCTGAGGGACTAGCTAGATATTTTGGCAAAACCTTGGATTAGTTGGTTAATTTTGTAAAACCTAAGGGACTAAATAATAAATTACCCTTATTCATATTATGAACTAAAAGAAAACAAAAAATAATTTTAAAAAAACAGTTTTGAAAAGATAAATAACCAAAAACTAACAATTGCTTTATGTTTCTAAGAAATGAAAAACTAAAAACAAATAACTATAACAAACGATGCTTAAGTTTATTCAAGCATTTTCTCTATTGTTCTAAGTTATGAATTTAAAATAAATAAATGAGTTAATTAATTAATTAAAAAATTACATAAATGAAATGTTCTATCCTCTTCAAATAAAATATCAATTTTTCCTACAACCATACAAAAAAATATATATACTTTTTTCTTTTTTATCCCTCTCCTAAATAAAATATTATGTATATTCTATTTGAAATTTATTTTTTTTTTTAAAAATATATCTAATCAAATCATACAACACTAGAAAAAATAATATTAAAAAAGAATAACTTTTTTTACCTCTCTCTCTTAGATTAAAATTAAAATATTTACAATATAACATATAAAATTTTCCAAAATGTCTCATTGTTATATATAATATATATATATATATATATATATATTAACCATACATTAACCATACAAACTTTTTGATATTATCATGTAGATCTAATAGAATATACATAATATTTTATTTAATTTATAAAATAAGAAAGTTCACTCTGTGAAAATAAGAAATAGTAAAGCTAGGTTAGAATTCACAGAAAAACCTAAAAAGAAACAATTAAATTTATTAACAACAAAACACAAAAGTCTTTTGTTTATAATTTATAAACAAAAGTCTAAACATCCATATACATATAAATTAAAATGCTATGATCAATGGGATCTATAAAAATATAAATATAACTCATTTAATATTGAAGAATTTTCTGATGTGGAAGATCAGACTAAGCCGCATCCACAGAGCATACTTATAATTTATCAATTTTAATTTTTATCAATCAACTCAACTCAACCAATTTTATCAATTTAATTTTTATTTAACACAAGGTTTAAGGTTCCTGCAATCTTAACCTGGGATCCCCAGAATTAAGTCAGAGTGTGGAGGAAGAAGAAGAAAGGTGCCGTCAACATGGGCTTTAGAATAGTAGCAAGATATAAGATTTAAATATAAAAATAAAATTTAAATTTATCTTACAAGATACAAATATACTTTTAATAAATTTAAATGATAAGCTCAAACTAGTTTATACTTACATAGAATCTCTAACCTTGAATCCTTACAAGGAACGTTGAAAGGAAAGGGGAGAGGTCTAAGTTTTATCTCTAATCTAAGCTTATGCCTTCACAAGAGGAAAGGCTCCCTTTAAATAACAAATTAATGGAATCTTTACTATTTGCTATTACTATTCATGAACAGTGCTATGTTGGCCATCGAATCTTGGCTTTTACTGTTGATGAACAGTGGGTTGTCTGCCACTGTGTCTTGACTTTTATTGTTCAGCAACCTGGCTTTTACTGTAGCTGAATAGTGGTTGACCTTTACTGTAGGTTGACCTTTACTTGTAGATGAAATAGTTTTTTGGTCTGGCCACTTGATAAATGTCCTTGGCGTTTTACTGAAACATGGTGAAGGAATAAGGTTCCTTCTGCCTATTTACAGTGAATTCAGAATTAAGAGCGAGGACGATGAGCTGTCCTTCTTTTTCTTTTTAAGCTTTTCTTTTCTTTTCTCTTTTCTTTTTATCTTTTCTTTCTTTGCTTTAGCCTTTTGACTTGCTTTACTTTTGATTTTAATGGGGGCGAGAATATCATCATTACTATCACTATCTTCATTTGAGGATGAGGATGATGATGATAATATCAATTTACTTTTACCTTTATGGCGTGTAGTGGTTGAAGATTTACTAGATGATCTACTGTGGGTTTTACTAGATGATGGGTTTATGGGCTGATTTGAACGGGTAGAGAGTTGTTCAAACATCTCTTGACAGATCAATTTATATTCTTCGGGCGTTTTAGCAGCAGCTAAACGGGCTTGACATTGGGCCTTCTGGATCCCAAATCTGGATCCCAAATTGGGGATTATCCTGAATGGCTAATGTGTTTGCCATGACATTAAAGCTTGGGTTTAGATGGGCAGGACAATTTATTTAGAATTCAATTTACGGATCTTTTAATTCAATAGTGGATGTTTTAAAGGATCCCCACCAATTTGATTTTATGTCTCTTTCACACTAAACATAGGCAATCTGGGTTCCTGGAATTCTGATAGTAAAATACCATTGATCATACCCATGGAGTTGAAGAAGGTATACAATAATACATAAGAGAGGGAAATATGAAATTTCTTCAGAGTTTAGGTTTATAATGGGCTTTAAAGTACTGGTATCAAGAAATTATATTCGGGAGGAATGATT
Organism: Jatropha curcas; assembly: GCF_014843425.1. The sequence goes on along the minus strand of NW_023591559.1, from coordinate 35,728 downwards.
TCCTCAAAAATACCTTTCAATTGCCAAACGCATCTTTTAACCAATTTGGTAATTTTTAAACTCAGTCCTTCTTTGATCAAAATATATTAACCATGAATGCGTAGTAGTTGGATTTTGAATTCCAAAAACTTTATCCCACGCATCTTTATAATCAAAATAATTATAAATCAGACAGTGTTTATATAAGGTTTTAAATTTTACTGGAGTAAATAAAGAAGATACGGGCCAATTCTTAGGGTGGATGACGCGTTTTATTTGTAAAGAAGAATAAGAAATGATTTTATTTTTATCAAAAGTATGTTTTATTTTCACAGATCCTGTTTCTATTAATATACTATGATAATATTCCTGAGATTTTGATAAATCAAATGGAACAAAATACCAGTTCTCAGGGTAATAATGTTTTACAATTTGCCAAGGATTGATATTGTTGTATCCATCCTCAACTTCAATTTCAAAATCATACAAACTTAATCCATAAACTTTTTTACAAACCATTTATGTATATTACTAAACTATTAGTATATTGGGATTTTTTTGGCAAATCCACAGCCAATCTAACGGATTTTGATATCTCCTTTACTGTTCTACCGTTTGAGAACAGAGTAGCCGTACCATGAACGGGTAACGTGATCGCTTAGGTTTAGAAGCCATTAAATACCTGACTCTTCTGTGGAAGAAGAGGCCATATTCTGCAATGCTTTAAGAACTTCTGGGGATTGAGAAAGTTCTTCAATCCATTTTTTAAGATCGTTACTAGTATTCAGGGTTTTAGGTAGGTCTTCTGAATGCTCTGAAAGAGCTTTAGTGGGTGAACTTTTACTAGAGGAACCGGGCATGGGGTTCTTCCCTTTATCCTTCTTTCTTTCCATCATTCTGTAAGAATTCTCGGGTTATAAAATCTGGAATATTATTATCGTTACCTTTAATATATTCTATATCAAATTCAAAAATACTTAATAGTGCTTGCCATCTAGCAAAAATTTGTTTAGAGGCAAGGTTTTGAACATCTTTCTGGTTTTGAACATCTTTCTGCAAAATGTCTTTTGCAGATTTACAATCAATTCTCAACAAAAATTTTTGATTTAGTAAATAAATCACTTTGAAATTTATTGATACAAATTACTATACTTAAAATTTCTTTTTTAATAGTAGAATAATTTAATTGAGTTGGAGTCCAATGTCCTGAAGTGTATTGGATTATACGTTCTTTACCATTAATTTTCTGTTTTAAAATACCACCATAACCAATGTTAGAAGCATCAGTTTCAACGATTTTAAAAGCTTTAGGATTAGGGATATACAAATAGGGAATCTCTTTTACTAAGGATTTAATCTTTTTTACTAGTTGTGTATGCTGATGTGTCCAAGGACCAGCATTTTTACGCAGTCTATCAGGTAATGGTTTTAGCATGCAATTTAAATTTGGATAAAAATCAATTACATAATTTAAACAACCAAGAAATCTCTGTAATTGGAGTTTATTAGTAATTTCATCTGGAAATTTTTATTTCATCAGGAAATTTTTCTCCAAAAACAAGTGTTCTTTCTATAGGTTGGATTATACCTTGTTCTATATAATGACCTAAAAATCTAATCTTAGTTTTAAATAGATCCATTTTGGTTTTACTAAGTGCTAAACCATTTTTCTCAATAACCAGACAAAAGGTTTTTAAGTGTTTAAAATGGTGTTCAAGTGTTTGACTGAAAATTAATACATCATCAATATAAACTATACAAAAAGTTGTATATGGATTAAAAATGTCATTCATTATTCTTTGGAATTCTGAAGGAGCATTTTTTAATCCAAATGGCATTACATTCCATTCGTATTGGCCAAATACTGGAAACGTAAATGCTGTTTACATCTGGTTTTTAGAGGCAATTTGAATTTTGCCAATAGCCAGATTTCATAATCAAAGTTTACTTAAAAAATATTACGCATTATATATTTTCTTTAAAAAGATCTTTTTTATTTGTTTATTTGGAATAGGATACCTAATCCATTTTAGAGCTGTGTTTAATGGTTTATAATTTATTACTAACCTGGGTACTCCACGTTCTATTTCTGCATTTTTATTCACATAAAAAGCAGCACAAGACCATGGGCTTCTAGATTTACATATTAATTTTTTATCTTGTAATTCTTTAATCTCTTTTTTACAATGTTCAATCAATTCAGGATTCATCTCAATGGGTCTAGCTTTAGTTTTAATGGTCTTTTCATCAAAATCTTTTTCATATGGTAAATCAACTACATGCTGTTTGCAATTCCAAAAAGCATTTGGATGATCAGCACAAAGTTTATTTTCCATATATGTTTTCCATAGAATCTTTTAGTTGTGTGATTTTATCTTGTATATCTTTAGTTTGTAATTGTGTTTTAATGTGATTTACACACATACTATTTTTTACATCTTTTAAATCTTCTTCTTTAGATTTTATCAAAGAATTAATCTCTAATATTTTAATTGAATGAGCTTTTAATAAATTTAATTGCTTCTTTTTAGGTTTTTCTGTGAATTCTAGTCTAGCTTTACTATTTCTTATTTTGAATTTAATACAATCTTCTTTAACTGAATATGGTGTTATTAGGTTTATAAAAGGGGTGCCTAATATAACCATATAGTTTATTTGGGGTGATAGCAAAAATACTGTGTTTATTTCTAAGTCTTGATTTACTATCATTGCATCTGTTTTACCGATAATTTCTAATTTAGATTTATTGGCAGTACTTAGCTTAGCTTTTCATTAGTTTTTAACCAGTATCTTTTAGGGATTATATCTGATTTTATACAATTTAAATCTGCACCGGTATCAAACAGTGCAATTGCATCTATATGAAAATCATTTATTTTAATATTTATTTTTACTAGATATTTTCTTGAAGTTATCTCTTGTAATAAATTTAGAAGATTACTATCTATATCTTCATCTAATTGATTTATTTCATCATTTATGTCATGGTCTGGTTCTTCCTCAGATGAAGAACTAGAAATGAGTTGAGACTCTAAATGTTTTATTCTTTTACTATTTTGTTGAAATTGGAAAGATTGTATTTTTAATTCATATACGTCATGCTTTAAAGTTCTAATTTCTTTATATAAATCTTTCAGTAGAAGTTTCCATATCTACTTTTATTTTTATTTTTATTTAGAATGGTTGTTAAATCATAAGTATTAGATTGAAGTTTAGGGGTTATATCTTCTTTTACTGGTTTTTCTTCTTCAAAACTTTTTATGAGTTTTTTAAGAAGTTTGGCTTTAGTGTCTTGGTTATCTATTTTATTTACTACTTCTAATAATGTACTTTGATCTTTAGTTAACATATTTAAAGATTTTTCAGATGAACTAGTTGTTGAATCTAATTCATCAATCTGATTGTCACTTTCTATAATCTCAGATTCTAAAGTAGCAGAATCAAGATATAGTTCGTGAATTTTATTTAACACTTCGTTATCTAAATTTAATTCATTTAATTTTTTATTGAATCTGCAGAATTTAGAAGTATGACCTTTTTTACCACAATTATAACAAGTTAAATCTTTAAAAGAAGTTTTACTTGAGAATTTATATGGTTGCTTTCTTTTTTGTTTCTTAGTTGGTTTAGATTTTTCTTTATGATAAAATTTATCTTTACTGGGTGTAGACCTATATTGCTTCTTATAATCTTTATTTTTATAATGTTTTTTAGTTTTAGGTGTTCTTGAACACTGTCCATCGCACCTTTGAGAGGATGTTATACTATAATCAAACTGTTTACAAAATGATCCTAGTTCTTGTTTAGTTTTATGCATTTCATATTTTAATATTCTTTGAAGCTTTAAATCTTGACAGATTTACTTCTTTGAACATATACTAATTAATGTCCATAAGTTTTAATTGTTTATAGGTATAGGTTGGCCATATTGGTTGTTTCAATATAATTTCTTAAACCTTTTCACCAAAAATAGGTTAATCCAGCCAGAACTTTTCTTTCCAAAAAGCCTTGTTGGAATCTTCCCTTAGCATTAATCGAGTGAGGAAAGTTGTTTTATAATTCTGAAATCACTTAACTTTTTTATAGTAAGATTACTTAATTAAACTCTGCATTTTTATTTTTTAAGTGAGACAATCACCTATAAAATGTATGAATAGTGAGAATTAAAGATGACCAGCATCTTGTCATTACCTTCACCATCTCCATCATAGATAGGTTCACCTTCATCATTTACTTGGATTGAATTTTAATATTCTAAATGTTGTTGGTCAGTATAAGTGATAATTCCCACCAAACCTTTTCTAATGACCGGTAAAGCCAGCTATTATTATTTCTGCGAACTAGGCCCTATCTGAAGATAATTGATTTGGAGTCTTTAATATGCGATTAGCAGCCATTGTTTTGCTGCAGAATACTCAACTTATTTTATCCAGAAAGTCCATTATATTCTTCTATAGTAGTTGGTTGCATTAATATTAAATTGAGATATAGTAATTAGGTTTATCAATATATTCCTAGGGTCTGGTGCCCTATTTACTATTTCTTTATGGGTTATAAGAGTTATTTCAAATTTTTTAATATCTTCGGAGTCAGATTCACTAGCCTCAGAATTAGAGTTTTCTTCTAAAATGTTTATATTTCTTGATGCTTGAGGAGTGTCTGGAGCTACTTGTTGAGTAGTCTCAGAGTGAACTTCAAGTTTACTTAACTGATCTTTTAATTTAGTTACAAATTCTTTTTGACTGGACTGTGAAATTTGAAAAGGTTTAAAGATGTGAGATTTAATCTTATCTTTACCTTTTACGTTTTCATTTACAATTGGTTTATCTTTTAATAAATTTTCAATTCTTTTTAATTGAGTATTTAGACAAATTAGACTAGCATTACTAAAATTATTTTGCTCAATTACTTTCTTATTTGCATCATTTTCTTGAGCAATTTTATATGGAGCACATATAATTTCATTATCTTGGTATTTTAATTTGCTAATTGTTTTAGGAGGAAAATCACTTTTTAGGAAAATCACTTTTTATGGTTTGTTCATTTACTATCCATTCTGATCTTTTATCTCGAATAGTTATTGGATTTAAACTTTTAGTGGATGTATTATCTTTAAGTAATTTATACCAATCAAAAAATTTAATGTCAGTGTGGGTATTTAATTTATATTCTAGATATTCATATTTTAATTCTTCAAAAGTATATGTTTTTAATATCTTTTTCATGTTGAGTAAATTTTTTGTTTTCGATATTTCTTTTATGAAACTTTTTTCAATATCATCTTTACTAAGAACATTTAATTCTCTGTTTATATCACTAACATTTTCAGTTATAGCTGAAGCTGTTGGTGATTCTAAGCTTGTTGCGTGAATTCGGGAGATGAATTTACCAAGTTAGATGTTGGTTAAGTATTAATAATTGTCAACAGGGTTATAAACTGCCTATGGAACTGAATTACTATAATCAACTCCTTTCATTTTAAATGATTGACTAGAAGTGGGTAAATCTGAAGTAGAATACCTAGGTTTTACAAATGTTTGAATGATTGGTTTAGGTTCAGGTTCTTTATATTGTGCATAAATTACTGAAGGTAATTTTGGTTTATCATCATCTGTAATCACAAAAGATGAAGATCCTGTATACCTAGAACTTTGACTTCTATTAAATTTTAGTGTGACTTTACCATCTTCAAATTGTTCAATTTTTTGTAAATTGACATTGTTTGTTTTACTTGTTCTGTGATCGGAGGAGGTACAACGCCTTCAAAATCCATTCATCTGGAAGTGTTATGTCTTTTCCATTGAATGTTTTAGGAAATGACAATGTATTTGTTTTAGTTTAAATCTGTTTGAAGAAAACCTAGTTTCCCCAATTTTAGGTTCGTAATTTAAATTTGACCAACAGGCTGAATTCATGAGCTTTATAATGATTTTATTTAAATTTAAAGCTATAAAGAACTGATCCCTGCTATTTCTATAATATATGTGTTTTAATCTAAAATATTATACTTTCTAAAAAGATTTTAATCATTTAAAGAAACTGTCAATATCTGGTATACTTCAAAAGAAATGGCCTTCGACTAAGATAGTTTCGACAAATCCTAATAAAGAATCTTGGAATTGAAGAATCTAGCATCTCTTACCACCTGCAGAATTACTAGTGTTATAATCTTCTCTAGTGAAAGGTTTTATTCCATACTTGGGGAATTAATCCTACATGAATCATATTTATTATTTGGTTCTACTTTTATGATGTTGTTTTTCTAATGTTTTTAGAAGACAAAAGAGTTAATCCTTTCAAAGGTTTACTTAATTGAAAATCTCTTTCTTCAGTTTTAATTACATAAATCGGTTTAAATAAATTTAAATTAGAAACTTTATAAATTTTTTCTTTATCAACTTAGGAATTTCCAGTTCATCGATGCTTTACTTAAAAATCTTTGCAAAATTAAATTCGTTTCGTTTTTGAGGCCCTTTAATTTCTGAAGACTCAGATCATCAGAATTTAACAACTACTATTAGATTAATAATAAAAGAATCCATTTTTATTGAGTATCAACCAAGTCGAGGCCATGGCCCTGGTTCATACCCTTACTCAGCCTTGGAACACACGCTATAAACGGGTTCGAGGCATACCCAAAACTATCTAATGATATCCAAAAAATGAATACTTATATATAAAGATAATAGCAAATATTAAATCGATTTGAAGGCTCTGATACCAACAAAGCACAAAAATCTATATATATATAATTATATTAAAAAATTAATTAAAAAAATGATTAATATATATATTAAAAAATAAATTAAAAAAATGATAAAACTTAAAATGTAAAATGTAATTTTCTAATTGGCTATGATTTAAGCTATTTTTGAATATTCCAAATTTCATTAAGGGCGATATAAAAAATCTCATTATTCCTTCCCCTATTCCCACATTTACATATATTAAGTATTTTGTATGACGTGTGTTACACATTGACTATACTCATTATGTACTCATTTTTTTATCTACATAATATTAAAGCATAAGTTTTTTTTAGATTAAAATAAACATAAGTGGTTAATTTATATTACACTTTACCATACAAACTATTTGAAATGCTACTTCTTATGTACTTAATTTTATTTTTATGTAATGAAGTGGTCTCAGAATAATATTCAACTCAATCCCTAAACCTAATCTTTTAGTCTCTAATTTATAAATACATATTTTTTAAATCCTAATACATACCCAAAAAGAAAATCAAGCCATCACTCAATCTTCAACCCCCTACCATCAACCCCAAATCAATATCTATATATAACTATAATGAAAAATAATAATTTTTGCTGCTAGGTAAAAGAAAAGAAATGAAAAGATCTGAATTGATAATGAAAATTATTTTAGCTACAGTTGCAGTATTTCTTACCCCGTGGATCAAAGAAAGAAATATATACACATATACAAAAATTCTTGAAACCCCAGAAGTGACCCAAACAATTCTTCTTTTTTTTTTTTTTTCAGTTTTCCAACCTTATTTTCTTTTAAGTCAAACAAATTTATAAGATAAGAGAAAAAATATCAAGAAAATTAAAATACTTAATTATCAATAGCTTATGTATTTATTGCAAGGGAGATATAAATCTCTTACTAAATTAAAATGATAGTAGTTATAAATTATTCAGTAATTATTATTATTAAGAATGAAACTCCTCCAAAACTTACCTAACAAAAAAAAATATTTCAATCTATATAAATATATAAATATATCAATAAAATATTATATATATTTTTTAAATTAAAATTTTCAACTGTCTGTTATCCTAGGTTTAAACATGTAAATTCAATTTGAAAATTTACTTTTTTAAAAATATATATGATCAAATCTTACAAACATAAAGAAAAGAATATTAATAAAAATAATATATTTTTTCTTCTTTTTATATATTTTTTTTCTTTTTTTATCTCTCTTTTAACATAAAATATTATGTTACATCTCTGGAGAGTTTTATTTTTAAAAAAATAACCAATCAAATCATACAAAATAAAAAAAAATATTATAAAAGGAACTGACTTTATCTTTTCTTTTTTTTCTTATTCCGCCTAAAAAAGGAATATATTTTCTTTCTTTTTTTTTTCTCTATCTCCTAAATAAAATATTTAAATTATAATCAAAATAAAATTAAATATTTAATAAATAAAATATTAAAAAATTTTAAATGTCTTATTATCATATATATTTATTAAAAAATAAATTTAGTAAAAATAAAACTTAAAATTTTGAAATGCTAAATTATTTATGATATTTATTTAAAAATAATTTTTTTTTATTCATTACGGGACCTGTTGGGGTCGAAATAACACTGCGAGCTACACATAATCAATAGTCCTCCTCTAAACTCATCAAATTGGTGAAAACATTTGTGGTTGAGAGGACTCAAACTTGAGACCTCTCACTCCTCACATAAGTGAGAAGACAATTAGACCACACATGATTGACTTAAAAAATAATTTTTATAAATATATCCCATCAACTAATAAAATGTAATTTTCTAATGAACTGTGACTAAGGTTATTTTAAGATATCCTAAATTTCATCAAGGACAATATCGAAAATCTCATTATTCCTTCTCCCTATTCCCACATTTATATATAGTATATATTTTCTATTTCAGTATTTCAATATATTAATGTTTCCTTTTATATTAATTTTCTATCTTCACCATTGTTTCCTTCTTTTTTTTTTAGTATGTTAATAATATTTTTTTGCTATCGTTTTTCGACCCTCGTTATCTTCTAATGGTTCTTTCTCCTTTTGTTGCCGTCTATTATTTTCTTATCACTCTTTCTCCTTTTGCTATCGTTCTTCTCATTATAGATGTTGTTCCATGTCTTCGTATTTTATTCATAAGGTATGTTGATTTCTGTTTTTGATAAGTTGTTTGTTGTTGAGAATATCTTTATAATTTTTTTATACAATCAATAACTACTATGGAGATAAGGTAGGACTATCGATTTTATTTGGATTGATACAATAAAGTATATATGTATAGACTGTATTTACTTGGTTTGATACACTATATTTATTTGGTTTGATCTAATGTGTTAATTGATGTACATATATATATTATGTATTTAATTGATTTTAAAGTATTTACTGATATAATATATATATATAGTATATATATTATATATATAATAATATATATATAGTATTAGCATACTATACCATGGTTACAGTGACGGAGCCAGGAAATATAGCATATATACCATGTACAGTGACGGAGCCAGAAATTAAAGTTAGGGGGTTAAAAAAAATTTTAAAAATAAAGGGAGGGGGCGAAATTGAAAATATTTATTATTTTAGAGGGAAAAATAAAAAAATTTAATATTTTATTGGTCATTTTTTTTTAAAATTTTTTTGTTGGGGGGTGGGGCCACTCCTAAACCCCCTAGCTCCATCATTGAACCATGTATATTGTATTTACTATTACTGTTGTCCTTGTCACCAGTGTCAATAGCGTTACCGGTCATCATTGTCGTGGTTAAATTACATAAGTTATATAGAGATTTGCTCTTATAGATTTTGTGTTTCATGTGTTTTCTTTTTTTATTGTTTCTTTTTTTTTAGTATTTCCTTTTTTTTCCGTGTTCCCTTTTTTTTGCTATTTTCTTGTTTTTAGTGTTCCCAACGTTTCCTTTTTTTTTAGTGTTTCTTGTTTCTTTTGCAAGTTCAGTTTTGATATTATTGAGTTTTTTTTATCAAATTTGTCATTATCTTAATAAGTATTTTTTTATGACATTTAGTTAAAAGTAGAACCTCCAATTTGACATTTACTTAAAAGCCCAAAAAATTTTCAGCAAGTAAAGACCTTTTCATGCTGGCAACGACGCGTGTATTGCAAAGCAGATGGGTAGAATAAGTCAATGGAAATGAGACCCAATTTTATTTACACATGGACAATTTTAAAAGTAAAACAACAACATTGGTTTTGATTTTTCTGTGTAATATTTTATAATTTCTACACATGTTTCACTCTCAGAAGAATACCCTCAAACCAATTGGCTCTCTACCTCCTCTCAAGATCAGAGACCATGCTTTGATTTCAGACAGTCTTCAATCTCCAACAATTGGATGAGCTACTTGATCATCGGAGATGGATCCCAGGATATGGAGCAGACTGCCGGAAGAGCTACTTGATCAGTTATATTTCTTTTGTCGTAGGGGATTAAGAGACAATTGTAGATGATAACAGTGATGCAGAGGGTGTTGAGCAGGGGGAGCCAGAGAACCCCATTCCACCAGAAGGAGTTGAACCTCGTTGAACCTCAGTTAGTAGCAAGGTCAAGCCAGGAGAACGCCAACCACTCTACAAGTACGCCTTAGTTGCTGTTACATTATTGATTACTGGATGAGGGGGAGCCAGAGAGCTTCCAAGATGTGCAATCTTCGCCAAAAAACAGAGATTGTTGGGACAAAAGCCTGCCAAGAAAGCGAATGAATTCTTTGAAAGAAAGAATGGACACGTATGAGCTGGTGAAACTTCCAAAAAGAGGAGAGTGGAACACCTCTAGAATAAATGGAGTTAGAAATGAAGGAAAGATGTGATCGGTAACCTGTGAGATACATAAGCTCGATTTGGTTCTAAAGGTTCTTTACTTCAAAGAAATTAGTTGACTTGATGAGATTTTTTCTCCGAACCAAGTTATGGAAATGAGTTCTATTCGAGTTGTTGCTAGGTTTAGTAGCCAGTTGACTCTTGAGTTGGAGTAGTCTTAGATGCTAAAGACCGCGATTCTTGAATACGTGAGACATGGGAGATTCTAGAAGAAGAATCTTATATGAGTGTACAACCAGAAGAGTACTTCAAGGTAAGCGAAAGGGATACATGGTTTTCGCTTGAAGAAGACGCTTGTACGGGTTGAAACAAGCACCGCGACCAATGTATGAAAAGTTGTTCGTGAGTCATGGTGAATTCAAGGTACAAAAGCCACAGATGCAGTCCTTGTTGTATATGTTCAAAATATCCCTGATGGTAAACTTTAGCATCCCCTATCTCTTATATCGTTGGATGATATGCTACTTGTATTCGGGACCAGAGCACATTATGATTTGCTCAAGTTAAAGAGTGATTTGTCAAAAGCACTTTGATATGCAAGGATTGGAATCAGCAAGGCGATTCTCGAAATGGAGGATTATCCGAGACAGAAAATCTTGCGGTTATGCAATATCACAGAAAAAATATTATTGAACAAGTTTAGAGACTGTTCAATATTGAGAAGAATGCCTAAACCAGTTAGCACGCCGCTTGCGCTTCACTTCAAGTTGTCAGTAAGAAATTCCTGATGCCCCATCAACAGAGAAAAGAAAAAGGAAGACTACTTGTCAAATGTTCCATATTCTTCAGTCGTGGTCGGAAGTTTGATGTACGGCAATGGTGTCGTAACCAGAGACCAATATCGGCTCATGCAGTCTGGCTTGTGTAAGAGCTAGATTTATCTTCGAAAGGCCCAGAAGACACTTATTGGGAAAATCCCCAGAAGACACATTGGGAAGCAGTGAAGTGGATCTTCAGATACCTGAGAGGAACTTCAAAGTTATGTTTAACTTTTGGAGGTGAAAAGACTGCAATTGTTGGTTACACAGATGCAGATATGGCCGGTGATCTTGATGAAAGAAAATCTACATCAGGTTACCTATTTACATTCTCAGGGGGAGCTATCTCATGGCAGTCGAGATTACAAAAATGTGTTTCGTTAACAATGACTGAAGCAAAGTACGTTGCAGCAACGGAAGCAGGAAAGGAAATGCTTTGGTTAAAGTGATTCTTTCAAGAATTGGGTGTGCAGCAGGAAGAATATATAGAATATATAGGATATTAGTGATAGTCAAAGTTGCATTAGACTTTGAGCAAAAAATTTACATGTACAGTGCACGATCGTAATATCACATTGATGACAGATATCATTGGCTTGACTTGCCATTGAAGAGAATAAGCCAAATTTCAAGTTGCGGAAAAATCCACTATCAGAACAGATATTCGGCGGATACTTAATTGACAATAAAGGACGTTCCGAAGGAGAGAAGTTCGAGATGTGATGTCAAGCTTAGCAGGAATGAAGAGTCCCACCTATGTGAGCGGGAGGGGAGAGATGTGTGGGGTCCCTCCAACATGGTGGACCAACAACAAGTTGAAAAAAAGAAGAAGAGATGTGTGGTGTTGATGGACCACACATAAAGTTATGAAACGAAAAGAAAAGAAAAAAAACAAAAGCACGTTTATTTTGTTATTCAAAGGACGGTGCCAACAAAGAAAGTGATGAAAAAAAAAAAGGGAAAAGGGGACGCGTGATAACGCGTCCACCCGCGTTCCCCTTCTCCTATAAAAAAGGAGAAGTTTTTCATTAAGAGCGTACAAAAATAACTGAAAGGATCCTAACCAGTCAGGCGTCGTAGAAAATTTTAGGGAAAGGGTTTTCTAAAATTGGGAAAGAAGAGAAAATAGTGGGATTGTAATTATTTGGGGTGGTTTTTTGGGAAACATTTTCGAGCCCTCCAGCCGATTTTAGTTAATCTCTTATGTATACCTTGTCATATGTTAGTTAGACGTAAGCATTATTTCCCAGTAGTTGTGTTTTCCCTTGATGGGTTGGGACGCTACAAACAGTGAGATAAAAGTCCACCCATCTTTTCGAATAGTTGGCATGGCGATAGGGTAAATTCCCTGAGCAATTAAGATTTCACTGCTCTTATTAAGCCCTTTGTGATCTCATAGTGAATCAACCAGTTCACTACCAAAATCTCCGTGATATTGGGTTTCTTCTGCAGGAAACATCACGATGCGAGCAGAAGACCTGAAAAATGTCTATTTTTAGCAGATCTGGCAGAATTTAACCTGATGGTAAAGTAATTTTAATTTCTTTTACCTAGTATTAATTTTCTAGGTGGATCTTCGTATGACTCTCGGCAATACGTTTTCCAGAATTACCTAATTTACTTTACTAAACGGTATATCTGGCTAATAGCTAAGTTTTTCAAAAAATTTTTAACTTCACCACCGTGGGATTTGCTCCAACAGAGCTTTAATAACCCCACTCATGCAATTCTGGGTGGAGCATTCTAGTATTAGCAACTCATCTCCAACAACTTCTGGTAAAAACGAAAAAAATTAATCTGCCAACGCCACTTTCTTTATGACCAAAACATAAAAACATATCATACACTTTAACGATGATTTGGGGCAGGTTATCATATCTAGGCAATTAACGCACTACTGCTGACATTCTGATGTTGTTGAAGCAAGGAACAGTTAGGTATTCGATTGTCACTGTTATTTCCTCTCTTATTTGTCCTTGTATACCTTATAAAAAGGGAGCAACATACAGTGCAGTCGTAGTGTATTCTTATAGTGGCATATTGTCTGTTCAGACAGATTCGATCGTCAATATCCAATACGTAATTATTAAAGGTATATGTGGTAATAGTAATTTTATTTACTTTTACCACCGGTATTTTTCCACGGGCCCCACTCGGGATCAGTTATAATCCCAACAACTGGTACGAAAAATGCTACCAACGTAGAGCAGGCTTTCATGCAACGACTGCTGACATCAAGAACAGGTAGGGTTTCGAATGTCATTGTTATTTCTCTCTATTTTGTACTATAAAAGGAAGTGCTAGGTTATTGCTTAATGGAATTGTTGTTTCAGACATAGAGGAAAAGAGAGAGAGAGAGAGAGGTGCTTTGGATGAAGTTTGGTGGGGTTTTTTTTTTTTTTTTTTTTAAATTGTTGATGTGTAAATGAAATTGGATCCCAATTTCATTTACTTATCCTACTCAACTTCTTTGTAATGTACCCGTAATTACCAGTGTGGAAATGCGTAGAAATGTGTTTATTTGGTGTAAAATTTTTTATTTCAGATGCATAATTGGTCCCTCGCAAAGTTAGAGGTATCGTAGGATTAATTTGTCAAAGTTTAGGAGGCAATCTATGCATTTGGCCTTTACAATTTATTTGTTATAACTTTGTAACTCTCACTTTCATTATGTTGTTATTATTGTTTATTTTAACTTTTATCAACCCCATGTGGAGATTTAACCCTCATTTTCATTATATTATAATTATTGTATACTTTCATAAATAACCATAAGAGTTAGATTTATGTTCTTAATAAATATACAAAATCATGTAAGGGAGAGGTTTTTCAATCACATGTGGAGCTCTCTCCTTTTAGGATTTGTGCTTTTCTTTTTTTTCCTTCTATTTTTTATATATATATATAGATCAATTTGGTTTGTTTTTCTTCATTTTTTTTCATTTTCTCATTTGTTTGTCGCATTAATATGCAGCTCTATTTTTTTTATGAGCTTAAAAATACTAAATTTGATGGTGTACAAGATCTTTTTTCATGAATAAGATTTCAGTTGAGAAAGAAATATTTGTGAATAGGATGAGTATTGAAGAGTTGTTACGACATGAATGAGATCATGATTTGGAAGTATGGTTGACATTTTTCTTTTTGCTGTAAGTTATTGCAGTTGATGATAATATATACATATGGTATTTGCAACGAAAAAACGCAAGATTCCTTTGATCAGGTAAGATAGCATATATATAAAAACACACACACAAGTTTTTGTTATACGTCTTATATGATTTGTTATATTATAGATATGAAATACATGTGAAAGCTGTTTCATTCTTACAATTATATGAATTCAAAATAAAATATTAATTTTCAATCTGTGCAAAGTGCGAATCGCGATAACACTAGTTTTTTTTTATTGTCTAACCCTAATTTAATTTGGAGCTTCCATTCATCGGTGGCCCATTAACTTTCACTCTTCTTTTCGGTCTAATATTTCAAAATACCCTAAATTAGCTTTTTAATTTCACTATATTTTGATTTTTTTTTTTTGTCAATTTTATCCCAATTTCTACCTTTTGTAGTAATAATACCCTCAACTACAATTAAGGATGAAATTATAAATAAAAAAGTATCTCCATTCAATTTAGGTCATCATGTGACACTAATAAAGATTTAAAATATAAAATTTTTTTAAAAAAATTCCATTAGTCTACCTAATTGATGTTTGCACAGATTAAATTTTTAATCTATAATCTATAGTAATATATATAAATGTGGGAATAGGAGGAGATAATGAGATTTTCGATAGTGCTTTTAATGAATTTGAATATCTTAGAAAAATAACCTTACTCATGACTAATTAGAAAATTATATTTTATTAATTGATTGGATATAATTTATGATTTTTGCTTTTCATAGAATCATTGAATATGCTTTTAGAAAATAACCTTACTCATGACTTAATTAGAAGAAATTATATTTATATATTGATTGGATTATAATTTCAGTATAAGTATTTTTTAAATAAATAATAGAGATTACATTAACAGCATTTTCAAAAATTTTTAAGTTTTTATTTATTTTTCATTAAGGTTTTAATAAATATATATGAACAAAGAATAAATACATATAGATAATTAAGCATTTTCAAAATTTTAAGTTTTATTTTTTTTCATTTAAGTTTTTAATAAATATATATGACAAGGAGAAATTTGAAAATTTTATTTTTAAATTTTTTTTAAATATTTGATTCTATTTTTGTTATAATTTAAAATATTTTATCTAGAAAAGAAAAAAAAATATATTTTTCGTAATATTTTTTTCTGTGTTTGTATAATTTGGTTGGATATATATTTTTTAAAAACAATTTTTCAAATAAAATACACATAATTAAGCTTTTCAAAATTTTTAAATTTAAATTTTTATTTTTTTAAACTTTACTTAAAAAAAATGAACACATGTATGTACGATGACGAATAATTGAAAATTTTAATTTGAAAAATGTATATAATATTTTATTACTATATTTATATATCTATGTATATTGAAAAATATTTATTAAGTGATATTATGATTCTGAAAATCAGACCGGACCACTGTGATTCAACTGGAACCAAACTATAATCTGGTCCGGGTTGAATATTTAAAACGGAAATTTCAATACCGGATAAGAACCGCTACAGGCCGGTGAAAAACGGGTAAAAGCAAGCGAACCGAACTGGTCATAACTACAGTTCGATTAAAAAAAAAAAAACGGTGACTTTTCTGATGCATTTGTGTTTCACTTTCTTCTTTAAGGTTTCTGCTCACTCTCTATTGTCAGTCCCGGAAGATGAGAAGAGGAAGAAAAATGAACTCTTATTTAAGATAAAGAAAACTAATTATATGCCCGGAAATGAAAAACTAAAATGAATATAAAATATATAAAAGAATTTCAGATCTGTGATACACAAATAATATATGTAAGGAAAGTTACTATCTTTCAAACTCATTTTTCTGTAAGAAGGAAATGCTTTAATGACGATTTTAAGGATTTTTATTGGGACCAAGAAGCTCATTATAGTGACCAGAAAGTAAAGAACCACCGTCTACTGCCGCCTCTCTCTTTTTCTTTGCAAACACAACCTATCTCTGTCTATTTGTTCCCCTGACTCTCTCTTTCATGCAAATATTTTTAGTGGGACCAAACTAATGGAGTGGAAATGTTATTGGGCTTGGGCATTGCATTTGCCTTGCCTCTAATAGTCTAAATGCCCACAAGCCAATCTATTTTAAGAATAGTGTTTTTTTATTATTGTTATTTAATTCATAAAACCTCATGGGTTTTATGTTATCAAAAAAATCAATAGTTTTTAGTATAATGAGATATTAAAATTATTTTTAAGATCACTAATTTGCGATTTAAATTCTAATTAGAGCTTAATAAACACACAAAAAAACAAAAAGTTTAGAATTGTAGCAAGCAATAGTATAGACGGCTGAAGACAATTGTTTTTTTTCATAATATTAAATTTAGTATTGTTTATCCTTTTTATAAAGATTATTTAGTATGTATAAATTTATACATTTAATTGTATTTAAAAATATTCTATATAAAAATCCGGTTGAACCGTATTGAATCCGGTTGAACCTTTCGGTTCGATGAACCCTACCTTCACCAGTTTAATGGCATCCAGTCCTCAGAATATGGGTGATATTGTAGAATTGTGTATATACAATTATAATGAATTTTAAATAAATGACGATATAAATAAAACTAAAATGTGTGTCTATATATATACTACTGTTTTATTAATTAATTGTTATATTCACATTAATCTTATATGAAATTTTATTTTAATGTTATAAAAATCTAAATAATATAAGACAAATATAATCAATATTGAATATTAGAAAATAAAAACGAGTACCAATAACAAGTAGAAGTGAGTAATGACATAAAAAATTGGACGAATACGAAAAACGAGTAAAGTCAACATGCAACACACGTCATAAGAAGACTAGTATATATACAAGTGAGAATGGGTAGGGAACATTGAGATGACCAAAAATACCCCTATTAAATTTATGAATTGAGAATTAAAAATATAATTAAGAATTTTAATTGGATTGGTTAACAAAATAAATGTAATTTAATTTTAATTGGTCATATTAATTTCCTATTTAAAATTTAAATTCTATTGGATAAAATAAGAGATTATATTATATAGATTTGTGATTAACAATAATAACTGTAATTTAATTTTAATTGGTCGATTAAAATAAATGTAATTTAATTTTAATTGGTCATATTAATTTCCTATTTAAAATTTAAATTCTATTGGATAAAATAAGAGATTATATTATATACTATATAAGATATATAATAAATACAGTAATATTATTCGGTTTAATCTTTCTTATAACTAGAACCAGTGGTTCTGAAATAAAAAATGACGGTTTTGGAATAATGATCATGCCTAGCATGTATCTAGTAAAGTTTTTTAAAAAAATTAAAATCATATAAAATTTTAATATATCATTGAATTTCATAAAATCCAGCCTTTAGATGTATAATTTTCTACTTGTGTCAAATTTAGCTAATAAAAATGATACCTTTTGTCTCTAAAATGACAAATTTTTCAACCTAACAAACCAATGAAGTCCTTATCTATGAACAAAAACAAAGATCATTTATGCTCCGAATTTGAATCTCACCCTTACTCCTCTTTAATTGTAACCTCATTAAAAGGATGCTAACTTTCTCATATAAGTAATTGAGAATTGTTACAACAAAATATAGAAAATAAACAGATTGATTGAAGAGTATTAAATTTTTTACAAGGTTATAAAAAAACATTGCAATTAAATATAGAAAATTCAAATTGTACTTAACAACTCCCATGAAAAAATCAACTATATCAATTAATTGTCTATATATTTACCATAAACAATATGCTATGTCTTTACTAACAAATTATTCATCAAACAGTGACACTCTTCCTTTCGCAAAGTATAAAATAATAGCAAATCTAAGACTTTGTTTATTTCCTAACAATAAATAACTTTTATATATAAAAGTAAGAATGAGTGGGAAAACATTGGATTGCCAAAGACGCCCTATTAAATTTACGAATGTACATAAATATTATTAAGGATTTAAATTTAATTGATTGAAAAAGTAAACGTAATTTAATTTTGATTGGGCATTAATTTTCTATTTAAATATAAATCTATTGGATAAAATAAAAAATTATATTATATATTATATAAGGTATATGTATAAATATGGTAATACATTTCGATTACACCCATGGCCACGGTTCCGGAACCGGCGGTTCGCCACGGTTCCGGAACCGGCGGTTCCGGTTCCAGAAAAGCTGAAACTGGAACCGAACCGAAAAGGTCCGGTTCCGGTTTGGAACCGTCCGGTTTTGGTTTGGAACCGTCCGGTTCTGGTTTCGGTTCCGGTTCCGGTTCCGATCCGATTACAAAACCGACAGTTTCGATTGGTTTTCCGGCGAATCGCATAATTTTAAATTTTAAATTTTGAATGCCGGTTTAAAAAAAAAAATTTATTTGAACATAAAAAAATAAAAAAAATAAAAAATACACCTAACAAATTTCTAAAAATTCGGTGAACCGGTTTTAAAAAAAAATTATTTCAGACATAAAAAATTAAACAAAGACACTAAAAAAAATTTTAATTTTGAAAAAGGACGTGGTAAAAAAAATATTTGAACATAAAAAATTAAAAAATACACCTAAAAAATTAAAAAGATACTTCAATTAAATTTATTGTTTTTAAAAGACTGAATTGTTGAAGTGATTGAACTAATTATCTTTTTTTAAAAAAAATTTCAACTGAATTTTTTTTGGGTTTTTAGTTTGGAACCCCATAATATTAAAAAAAAAAAAAATTGGAGCTTGAACTAAATTTTTTTTTTTTGTTTAAAAAAAAAAATTAAGTCTGCCTACGTATTCCTCTTCGGGGTTTAGAGGAAAATCAAAGCCCACGTAAGTATTACTACTTACCCTTATATCCAGTTTCACCCCTTTCTTAATCGCTGATTTTCACTACCGATTGATGTTTCCCGTTGAGACGCCATGCGTATAAATCAAATAAATCTATTATTTTCTTTTGGATTTTCTTGGCTTCTAGTTCGGCTTTGGTCCAATCAATCCCACGATGGTTGTGCCTTCTAGTGAATGGGTGTCATCGAGATCGTGTTTCATCAAGTATTGTTTCCTCCTTGACTAAAAAGCTTGTGCGAACCGCAACAGTGGAGACCGGAGCTTGCTAAAAAATTTGTTTTGCAAGTAAAAGAAAGGAATTGCGAAAAAGTATTTGGCGTAGACGACCTCCACCAATTCTAAAATTGGAAAACTCTGTATCTGCATAATCATCACAAACTCAATAAGAAGTTGTTAAAATCAGATTAATTATCAAAATTCAGAAATAGACTGGATTCCCTTGTTCTTTTTTATCGTTGTAATAAACTTTTGAGCAACACCAACATCAACTTACCCTTTGTGTGGAAGATTGTGGAATCAGTAGATTGAGGAAGAAGTCAGAAGTAGAAAGTAATGAACTAGGAAACTTGAATAAATTATTGTATATAATTGCATAATATTTTTGTTTACACTTCATGCATTACTACATTTATCATTACATTATCTTCTCCATCAAGATTTAATAACATATATAACATAGTCAAATAATCACATTAAAACATTCCTTATAAATCTAGGATCAAATTATACTAAGCAGAAACAATGATTAAAGAGGTAGGTATATGTTTTTAAAAATAAGATAACCTCATTTTTTTTCTATTGAAAAAATACAATCTTTTTAATAAATCATCATTTTGAAATTCTTGCAGAGTGCTCCTTAGATTCTGGATCACTAGTACAATATTATACACATAGGTAAAAATAAATATAGAGTGGGATAATAAACCCACTAAGTTTCATAGGTAGCATCATCTAAAAATTTTTTAAAATATGTCTAAAATTTTTGCACAAATCCTTCCCAATTTTGTGGATATAAATTATACTCCTCAAATTGATTATGCTAACAAAAAAAGATAATAGATTCTTTATAAGGAAAGAAGATTCGTTTCATGTAATTCATCATGTTATGAATGTCCAACGATTTGGGACATCCCTTGGCAAAACGTTTTGCGTCTTTTTACATTATTCTCTCTTTACAAATTTTAGCCCAAACTTTTCTCACTTTGGGGATGTGTCTAAAATATGAATAGCTTTTTTAAATTGGAGAAATAAAAAGAATCAATATTGTGTTTAACCATCTTGTTACACATAATTTAAACATTGCATGCACATTCTTATATGAAAAAATTACCACATATTTGGTTCACAAATTTTTTTAAGTTCAATAATTGATCTAGTATTTGCAGACAGCTATTTATCAAATGAAATTGAAAAAATTTTTTATTTGTCAACTTATATTTCATCTACATAATTGAAACAATATACTCTATAAAATATTATTTGCAGGATGTTTATCATCAAAAAACACGACAAACCAATAATGTCTTTTTTTGAAAGTTTTCCAATCATCATTGATCCAATGAATGTATTAATACCCATATCAAAATTGCCATTTGTCCCGAATGCATCACTTCCAATTCACAAACAAATTGAAACCGAATTTTCGATTTCTCAATTGAGATAAATTTAAAGCGCTAACTCTTTTTTTTCTCTTTTATATATATAAAGAAATAACTAGTTTCAGGTTTATAGTGATTTCCTTAGGTACTCTTTTTTTGACTACAGGATTTAAGGGCAGTTTGACGAAACAATTATTAAAACCGTACTATTTTCACCAAAACTAAAAGATAAATTTCCGATAGAAATTCATTTTTTAGTTCTAATTCTGGCTTATTTGTATTTTTTCAGAAATATTTAATAAGTAAAGTGTTAGAAGCGTTTGACCCAGGGAAATTTGTTTTAGAGGGATTCCGAATCAACTCCTATTTTTGTTGGATGTTTTCGTCTCCAAATGTGCTTTCTACCATTAATTTATTGATCCATAGCCGCACCGCTTGTTTTAATCTTTATTAAGATTTTCCACAAATTAATTTGCAAAATCTACAAATCGTACCAATATTTCTCACCTTTGAATTTTTTTGTGAAATGAATGGAACGAGATAATGTCGGCAACTATTTGTCTTGCCTCTTGCTATGACAATGTTTGCTCGTTTGCTTCTTGCTCTTGCTCCTTACCATCTTCGTTGTGAAATGCTCATTAAATCTCGGAATTCTTGAGTTGGAGATATCTCTCCCCCAAATTTTCATTGGGGAAAAACCCTCCAAAAATTAAATTGGTCGGGAATTTTCATATCATAGATGCTCGTTTTGTAGGGATAGATGATTTCTCCATTTTTCCCTTAAACCTACTTTTTCACCAAAACTAAAAGATAAATGTTCCATAGAAATCATTTTTGCTAATTCTTCTTTTTGTATTTTTTCAGAATATATAAATAAAGAAGGTTAGAAGCGTACCCGAAAATTTGCATGGTAAGAATATAGAGTAGAGTAGAGAAGAATAAATGATTAATATAGAGTAGAGTGTAGTATATGGTAGAGAGAGTAAGTAGAGAGTGTAGTATATTGTAGAGAGAGTTGAGATGTTTTTGTAATGAATTTGTAAATAAAATGAGGTATTTATAATAAATCCAAAAATTCATTTTTCTAAAAATACCCTTGAAACTAGCCGTTATGTAGCCGCTGGCTGGTGGAGGCTCTTAAGACATTTCACAACACATTTAAAAAAAAAACTGCAAAAGTATGACAGTTTCAAACGGCCTAGAACCGCCGGGTCCCTCGGAAACCGGGGTTCTACCGGACGGAGAGACCGGCAGGTTTCCAGTCCCGATTTCCCCGGCGGTTCCAGTCCGATTCCGACCGGTTCTCTGGAACTGCCGGTTCTGGTTCCTTATTTGCTGGAACCGGAACCGAACCGAATTTTTTCGGTTTCGATTCCGGTTTGTCCCGGTTTCGGTTCTCACCGGTTCCAGTTACGGTTCCGAGCCGGTTCGAACCGACGGTTCCGGTTCCCGGAACCATAATATGGCCATGACTAAGTGGAACTGGTGGCTTTGAAACTGAAAACATATAATATAATATAATATTAAATAAGGTGTATAATGTATATATTAAATACGGTAATATATACATATTATGTGATAATATATACCTATTATATGGTAAAATAATATAATATAGTAATATTGTGTGATGGATACTAAATAAGGTATATATTAACTATGGTAAGAATATAAAATCTTTAAAAATTTTAATTTTATTGGTTGAAAAATTGAAACACCCCGAATTTTTATTTTTGAAATCTTTGGATTTTTATTTAATTAAAAAATCGGGAATTTTGACCGTGTGGGCTGTAAATGTAACACCCCGAATTTTTATTTTTGAAATCTTTGGATTTTTATTTAATTAAAAAATCGGGAATTTTGACCGTGTGGGCTGTAAATGTAGGGATTTTGACCGTGTGGGCTGTAAATGTAATACAGTCTTTAATTCGAGCCAAGATTTTTCGAAATTTGGGCCAAGCCCAAATTATAATTGCGAAAATTTTGAAATCGAGAACAGTTAAAATTTCGGGAATAATAATATGAAGTCCCAGGCAATTAATCTATTATGTATATATATTTAATTTTCTAAAAATCAAAATATCATAATCGTTCATATTTTATTAATATTGGAGTAAAGGGAGAAAATATTAATGGAACCTAAACTAAATAATTAAAAGGTAAATCGAACCGGGCCTTAAAACGCAAATTGATCTTTCCGAAAATCCAACACAAATAGCTTGAAAACCAAGTGAAAAAACCTGTAAACACGAAGCAATAAATCGAGCCGTAATCATTAAATTGAGACCCAAACAGTTCGAAATCGGAACCGAAATGGTCTAGAAGCCCCAGATTTTTTTTCTTTTTTTTTTTTTTTCTTTTTTTTTCTTTTCTCTTTTCCCTTCTTCTTCCTTGCGGCCAGCCGCCATGCGCGCGACGCTCCTCTCTCCTTCCTCCCTCCACTGAGCCGATTTTTCCGGCGGCCGCTTTGGTCCACTGATTTTCCGGCGACCTTGTCACCACCGAACGGTTCCAGTCCTCCCCTTCATCGACGGCGAGCTTCTCCCTCTCCTTCTTCGTCTCCGATTCTGGCGAAGCATGGGATCACGAGCGAGTCGCGATTCCGTTTCACTCGAGACAGTCGCGTCATCTGCTTTCACCTTCAAGTTTCCGACATTTTCCAGCTGAGTAAGTTAATCCCCAACATTCATCCGTTTAATTTATGAATTCTTTGATCAAAGATTGAGGTTTTGAATCATGAATAAAACTATTGCATAAATCTAGACCCTAGCTCCTGCTGTCATACATTTTTTTTAAGGAAAAAATTGATTCTCTAATTTAGTTTAAATTATTAGCTAAGTTAATGGATAAGTTTAGCATGAACAAGGGAATTTTAGTTAAGAATAGGGAATTTTAGTTAAGAATAGATTATAGCATGATTATGACAGCAATTATTCGTGGCTAGTACTTGATCTATTGCACGGAATTTATAAATTTAGCTTACTGTTCTAGGCGATGTGAATAGAAATTTGATTTTTGCTCTTGAATCGGTATAATAAATGAATTCCTATAATTGGGAATGGTTAGATTATTGCGTTTATTATAAATCCTTGTGAAGAATTAAGCCATTCTTTAGGTTAAAAATAACTAGTTAGCTTTAATTGGTTCCAAGTTTCTCGATTCTTTGGGAAGGAGGGAATTGAATTGGTTTCCATTTTGAATGAGTTATTAAACTGAAATTTTTATTAAAAAAAAAAAAATGTGCAAAACCAGGGGATATATTATGGGTACTAAATAGAGCAATTCTTTTGAATTCCTTGAGCTAGCAGTAATTATTTAGTTGATTTCTTGAATTATAGGTGTTTGGGATGAATAATGCGAAGTCATAAAACCAAGTTTCTTAATGCGATATGAGCATTAAGGTTTAAGGAAAAATAATATTTTTTTCTTGGGCACAGTCCGCTATTTCAGGTACTTTGTACCGCATATTTTAAATAATTGGTATGGAAACAGATGTATGTATATATATTTATATTTTCAATACTCTTATGTTGGTTAGTGTTGGTTACTGCTTGATAGCAATATTTTTGCTAAATTAACGATTCAATTGAAAAACTCTTTAGCTATATCTAGAAGTGGTATTTTTATGTTAAGACGGAGAAATTTATGAAGCTTCAGTTATATGTTTAAGTTTCGAGTTGAGTTATCTAGTAGAAGTATTTACTAACTTGGAAGTTAATTGAAATATTAGTTATTAATAGTTAGTCTAGAACTTTAATAAATGTTTAATGTGTTTAATGATTTGTTTATACCTTAAGCAAAGAATTATTGATAAATATTTCCTAGAATAGTTGAAGGTCTTTTTAAATTTGGGGTAAATTATGGTTGGAATTGGTGATATATTATTGGAAGGCCGGATGAGGTATTTGAATTTGATGATTGCCCGACGGATGGGCTGTGTGGATTGAGTTAAATATTGAATGAAATTTTTTTGATGATTTAAACAGGTGGATAGTCCGCATTTTTAGGGGGAAAAAATGCTGCCGCAGAAGATTTTCAGTAAAACCTAGGCTACACATAATTTAAAAGTTTTATTTTTAGAATTAATTCCTAATAACTTGATATTAATAAATAAAAGTGCTCTGATTATTTTTATTATTAATCATGATTATTCCATTTAATTATTCAATTAATTTATTTATTTCATCATTGTTGTTTATTGTTAATTTGTTTTTATTAATTTAGTTTATTTGCATTTGAGAATGGATGTCCTAATTGTGCATTGCATTTACGAATGGTTTAATTGATTAATATGCTTGCATTTAAAATTTGCAATAACTTGATTAAATTGTGGTTGTGATAATTGCTTGTGCTTTGTTTGTGTGGAATTTGGGGAATGAAGTGGGTCACCATGGGACTTGTGAGACCGGTACCGTTATAATGGATCCAATATGTTACCAGTTAGCCGGGTAAATGGGAGATCGACGCCGCCCGTGTGCACCTACGCGTTACCATTACGCGTTAACGCACGGGTTGGGCTTCTCGTGTTGCGCACGCGGACAGTTGCTATGATTTGATCGCCAGGCCCGCAGGGTGGCCTCCCTGTTGTGAGCGCTTGATTGATCTAGATTGGATGGAGACGCTACCAGGTTTGCCTCCTGTTGGTAAATGAAAAAGAAAAGAGAGGATAGAAAAACAAATGAAGAGGGCTGGTCAAGTGAAGGATTAGACCGGGTCGGGCCAGTATGGGGGATCGGCTCCCCTGGGTGCAACATGGTGGGAGGAGGGGAATGAGCCCAGTGGTGGGGAGGTACGGCCTCATCGAGGGTTCGGTGACTCCACTGACTAATTTCCACGTGATGTGATTATATGAAGATGTTAATGATTTGAGTGCTGGTGATGTGGCCATTTGTGTGACTTGGCTTGCGTGGAGCATATTTAACTATCGAATGACTAGATTGGATATGTTTACATATTTGTGTGACTGCGTGCTGTTATGGGAATAAATAATCACTGCTTAGAAAACTCACTATGTCTTGTTTAAAATTTTTCAGAAAGTAAAGTTTGTCCTTTAATCCGGTTAAGGCTATGTTCCTTCGTCGCAGAGCTAGAAAGAAAATTTTCCTAGACAAATGAATATTTTGGCTATGTATTCTAAGATGTAATAGAAAATCTATATACATTCTATTTAGTTTAGTGACTGCCGCAGTTGGTAAGAATTTTGTATACATTAGTCGTGTATTAACATAGACAATATAATTAAATGTGAACGCCATATAAAAAATGTGGTGTATTGGAAAATTGGGCTTCAGAACTTAGTGGAAGTTGAAGATGGATAATAATTTGGACCGAGGTAAATAATAAAATCTGAAGATATATTTTTCATATAAATATGGGCTAAATGTTTAAAATTTATAATTGAGATAGCATATTGAGATAGCAAATTTTAGTGTTTCAGGCTTACTACGGGCCTCGGGGGCCTTAAGCTTACCTGGGCCCTAGTGCCGGTCCGGCCCATGAAAATGAGTCGTGACAAAAATAAAGGTAATTTAATTTTAATTTGTTATATTATACTAAGTACATATGAAAATATGTTAAGAATATAATATGTTTTTGATACTTGCACGAGATGTCCAGATTCGTGTTTATTTTAACAGTCCATGATAAACTTAATTAATCCCGCTCAACCTCAGAGGCAAAAGGGCTAGCCTCGGAGGAGTTTGCTTGCGTAGGATCGAACCCATGATCTAAGCCATGGTGATTAACCTCGCAATTGCTCTTTACCACTAAGCTACCCCATTCTAGATTAAGAATATAATATGTTTAATTATTATTTTTAATAAATCTTTAATTGATTGGTTTCTCATATTTTAGTAATATAGACAATGTATATTATATTATATACGGAAAAAATTAAGTTAATTAAATTTAGATCGTGATAAGAAAATTTAAGTTGATTGATAAGTAATTTTATTTTCATTAAAATTTGGTTATCAAATTATAATAATATTTTATTATTATAAATATGTTATTTCCTTAATTGTTGAATTTTTTTGTTTTATTATTTCATAAAATGTTATTTTTTTCTATTTTTTTCTATTTTATGAATACTCTTAGATTTTTAGTAATATAAATTATTGATAATATTATAATTTATTATAAAAATTAATAAAATTACACACGCGCGCACACACACACACACACATATATATATATATATATAATTTTCATTTACTTGCAATGTGTGAAAAATCCACGAATACAAACAACGTGCAATACACGTTCGAGAAAACTGATCTATATTATATAAATATGGGAATAAAGGAGAACAATGAGATTTTAATGATACCCTTAGTGACATTTAAGATATGTTAAAGTAGCATTGGTAATGCCCAAGTCAAAAATTTTCAATTAAAAATAGATATAAATTTTCTTTGCTTTGATTAAAAATAGATATAATTTTAAGTTTTAACTTTTTTGAATTTATTTTATTTAAATAAAGAACACGGCATTCAAAAATTTTTTAAGCTTTTAAATTTTCAAATTTATATTTTAAACTAGTTGAAAGTTTGCGCTTTGCTCAAGTTGATTGCTTTATTGTTGTATATTATATTTTACAAATTGTATTTAATATATTATTAAAATATCTATTTTTCCACAAGTTGCATTATTAAATTAACATATTATAGATATTGTAATAATTTAAATAATTATAAAATTTAATTCCTATTTAGGTAATTCTACGTAGATAATTTAAAAAATTTAAATATCATATATTAGCATAGATAATTCTATAAAATTGCTATGATTCAAATAATTCAATATAGATAATATGTCGATTAATATTATTTATAATTAATTATTACATAACATAGAAAATATAGGAAAATTAAAAAATTAAATATTAATAGTAAAATTCAATAAAAAGTTATTTTAGTTTTAATTTAATATATATGAACTTGAATAGATTTAAAATAGAAAAGTTTTTATACAAACAAAAGGGGGTTTCTTAACTATTTTATTTTTATTTTAAAAAATTTGAATTCCAAATTTTAAGGTTTAAATGCCTAATTTTTAGGTTTTAATTATATATATATATATATATATAACCACAATATTCAATTAAAAAAATAAATTTTCAGCAATTTCGTAAACAAACTATATAAATCTATATTTTTTTAACTTATTAATCATTATAGTCACTACCACCAATGATTATTTACCACCGACCACGACGTAGAACGGTTACGTGAATGAGAAAAACTATTATATTCCGTCAGAAGTTTTGATCAATAACGTATGATCGAACGAATTAAGATGGAGAAATTGATTCTCAAACAAGTTTATTATTATAAATAATGAATAAAGATAATGAGTGGTTCATAACAGAAAATAACCTATTTATAGGTTTAGGCTTAAATATTAAAAACCTAAAAATAACACAAGAAAACGTAATTAGACAAAACCCTAGTAAGGGTGGCGGCACGGGCGTGCTAGAACTCTCAGAGGCTAGCACGGGGGCATGCTTGTCATGACACGGGTGTGTCGGAACTCAAATCGTAACTAGACTCGATGGCATGGTTGTGCTTGTCATGGCACGGGCTTACTAGGACTTCCAGAGGCTAGCACGGGGCGGGCTTTGGCATGACACGGGCGTGTTAGGGCTTCCAGAGGCTAGCACAGTCAGGCTATCTGTGGCACGAGCGTGCCTAAACTTCTTGGTCTTGGGTGTGCCTCGCATCCTAGACTTCCAGAGTCTGGCACGGGCGTGCTAGAGGTGGCATGGCCGTGCGTCTTCTTCCTTGGTTTGCATCAATCCAAGTCTTCCAAATATTGAAGTGCAAGTTGCTCCGCATCAATCACCCCCACTTCAAAAGAACTCGACCTCGAGTGATCATCATCGGGATAGAATGGAAATAAGTCAGCAACATTGAAAGTCTTGGAAATCTTCATGTCTTCTGGCAGGTCAAGTACATAGGCATTATCATTAATCTTCTAAAGTATCTGAAATGGCCCAATCTTTTTGGCTTCAAGCTTCTTCTATCCTCCGCCACGCTCCTTGCGAAGATACACCATGACCCAATCTCCCACTGTAAAAGATTTGTGTCGCCGGTGTTTATCAACTGCAGCTTTATATTTTTCATTGGCAGTAGTGATGAATTGCTGCACTCGCTTGAATACTTGCACGTGCTCAGAAGCCAAGTGATTAGCTGCGATGCTCTTTTCGACACCTACAGGAAGGGAAAGAAGATCAAGAGTATATGCTGGCACCTTTCGGTAGACAACTACAAATGGGGACATCTTGGTGGAGCTATGGACGGCACTATTGTAAGCAAATTCTGCTTGGGCAAGAGCGAGATCCCACATCTTCTTCTTCTTATTACAAATACACCTCAGAAGATTTCCAAGAGTCCGGTTCACTACCTCAGTTTTCCCATCATTTGGGGATGAGCGGTACTGCTGTAATGAAGTTGGGTGTTGAACCTCTTCCATAAAGTTGTCCAAAAGTGAGCTAGAAACTTTGTGTCTCGATCAGATGAAGTGAGCTAGAAACTTTGTGTCTCGATCAGATGTGATTGTTTTGGGAATGCCGTACAAGCGAACAATCTCTTGGAAAAATAACTTCGCTATGTGTGAGGCATCATTAGTTTGCTTGCAAGGAATAAAGTGTGCCATCTTGGAGAACCTGTCTAGAACAACAAAGACAGAGTCAGCTCCACGTTGAGTTCGAGGTAAACCCAACACAAAATCCATGGATAAGTCCTCCCAAGGTTATTCCGGTACAGTCAACGGAGTGTCAAGACCAGTGTTTTGTGAATGGCCTTTTTGTGTTTGGCAAATGGAACACCTTTGTACTAGCTTTCCTGCTTCCTTTTTTAGCTGTGGCCAAAAGAATCGAGACTCCAAACCTGTAATAGTTTTATCTCGCCCCAAATGTCTACTCAACCCTCCACCATGGACTTCTCTGATTAGTTTTTCTTGAAGGGAAGACCGAGGGATGGATAGCCTATTTTCTTTGAATAAGTACCCATCATGAATCAAGAAACTGTCGGTAGGCTGTTTAGCATCAATCTTTGCCCAGGTGGCAGCAAAATCTTCATCCGAGGTGTATAAATCTTTAAAAAAGTCAAACCCAACAATTTCTTGCTTGATTGTGATCAATAGGGCTGCTCTCCTGCTCAAGGCATCTGCTACTATGTTGCATGTACCTGACTTGTGTTTGATGACATAATGGAAAGCACCACAGCCAAAATGAAGTTTGCCCAATGTCTGCATGCATCTTACTACTTTTTCTGAGTTAATAATGAGTTAAAAGCCGGATGATCATGTAAATATAACTCACCGTCCAACAAAATTTCCCAAGTTTTAAGCTCGTAAAACTGCATAACAATTCTCTTGCTCATAAGTAACACATTTCCGCCGAGCTTCAAATTCAATTATTCACTAAAAAAATGCAATAGTTTCTAGATTGAGACAAGACACCTTCCAATTCCAAACCCACCAAGGCATCAATATTCTACTTCAAACAATTTTATCATAATCAGTTTAAAGCAAAGAATAGTGCGAAGTAAAGCTTACTTTGATTTCTTTGAACCTATTATTTGCACTTCAGTCCATACAAACTGGTCAACTCTCTCCTTCTTCAAACAAATCCTGTGAGGACTTATGATGCTACTAAATTCCTGATAAGACCGCCTATAGGAAGTGGTATAAGACCATGAAAAGCTGCGAAACTTCAGTGATGTTTCTGGGAATAGGCCAATTTTGAATGGCCTCAATCTTTTTTATCATTCAACAGAATTCCTTCCGAACCTAAACTGTTGGCTCAAATCAATTTTATCTTGATATTCTTTTGATGATTATTACAAAAAACAAAAAATTTAATATTCTCGTATTGCTAATATTATGTTTATGCAGAGAAAAATTCATTGTTGAAAAATTATTGAAGACAATGAAGCTTCCTACATCCCAATTTTCATTTGAAGACCATGAAGATTAATGAGAGATATTTCTATGCTTTAATTTATATATAGCTTAGGAAAATTATTGGAGGATATAGCAGTAAATATATTATAAGCACAAATTAATTTTATCATCTCTCAAAAATCTGTCTTTGAAATGTTCTTTGAATAAATTTATTAAGAGATTATAAGCCAAAATCTTTACTCTTCACGTTTTTCCCATCTAAAATATCTTTTGGAGTAAAATATTCTTAGGTACTATATAAATGAAAGATTTCTGCAAAAAGTATTTATCTTGATCTAAAAACAGTTTTCTATTTAAACACGCCTGTCTGTTTCTTGATTACAGCTGGCATTCTCTATATAAATGTACATATTTCTAAAACTGAATCTTTTACATACTCCAACTGCATGTGTAAATATTAATAGTTCTCAACAGCCCTTTAATTACAGCCATGCACTTTCTCTTTAGTCTAAAAAATGTCAGAAACTCATTGCTTCATTTAAAAGCAATAATTCAACGTTAACGTCAAAAGAGAATATCATCTTTTCAATAAAAAATCATTCCTCTTGTAAAAAGTTGGTTTTTGCAAAAGAGTATGAGCTATTGTTTAAAGTTTAATTCTCTCTAAGCCTCTCTCTTTCAATCCCCCTATTCATGTGTTTCATCTCTTGCTTCAGAACAAATTTTTAAAGAAAAGAAAATTTATTAACAACATTTCTGAAAGAAACAGTTCCTAATAATCTAAATCTGTGTTCTTAAATTCGTTCTGTTCCTTCCTGTTATAGGTTTAGTTTATAGTTATTTTTAGTTATAGTTTATTATTTAGTAAATTTTATCACTTGATTGTTTAATTCATTTTTAAGTATAATTTTGTGCAAAGCCTTCCTTGAATCATAAACCTACTTTGATCTTGAAAGAATATTTGCAGGTTTTGGCACATAAAAGAGCTTAACAAATAAAAACTCTCAGTCTCAAAGCACTGTCCCAGCCTGTGCCTAAAAGCACTCCCGTGCCTAAAAAACTAAGAATCAATGGAGAGTCATAGCAAGCACTCGGCTAGCCTATGCCAAATATGGCAAGCCCGGCCCAAAGGAAACTTAAGGTGTGGCTTGCCTAAGCCATCCGCCCATACAAAATCTATCTTGGGTAAGGACAAAGACAACACTCCAACCCTGCTAATACCGCACGGCCCAATACCCGTGCTAATACGCACCGCCCGTGCCAGTCAAGACTCCTCTGGAGCGTTGTTGCATAGCAACGTACCCTGCCCAATCCACCAGAGTTCCAGGACCTGAGCACGCCCATACAGTTGCATCATAGCACGCCCGTGTTCGAAGGCAAACTAGCGTCAACTAAAAACGTAAATCAATCCTTTTCTCATATAGCCCCGCATCGGAATGGTTCCTAAACGTACTAAAACAAGAATCAGACCTATTTTGAAGAGAAGGATTCCTAACGAAGAAATACAAGGTCTAAACACAGTTCTATTGATCTGCCTATAAAAGATTTGTATTTAATAAAGGATTCATTCCTAAACGGAGTCAGATTTTGATCTTCAGAGCTTCTATATAAAGAGGAGCTTCTTCATTATTATGGATATCTCGTTTTTGACGTAGTTTTCTGCATAGTTCTCTTTTTTCTCAAAGGTTTCAAGCATCAAATTGTGCCAAGATTCAAAACCATCGAATGCTTTTACCTAGTTTTTTATCTCTAACTCTTAACCTTGTTTTTCTTTCATTGTTTAATTAGCTGATTATGTAAAGATTGATTCAAGTATTACTAGTTTTATTATCTATGTCTAGCTATAACTCTTGTTAGAGATTGATTAACTTAATCAGATTCCAGATTATATATATCTTTTGTTCATTATTCGTGTTCATAGTTATTATGAGCTTAAAGCTATCCAGCAAATTTCCCCGATGATACTATCTTCTTATATCCAACTTTAGGGAAGATTTTTGATATGAAAAGATATATATAATTACTTAGAGAATTAATTAACTTGATGTAGAGCTATATGGTTGAACTCAGGTTGAGGTTTTCATAAGTAAGACCTTATCTGATGAATTTATAAGTTAAATTTAGGTGTTTTTATATAGTTTTTAGTAGAATTTTAGTAAGTTACTTCTTAATTAATTTAAATCACTTTAGTTAATTTTGTTGTTAAAAGCTTCCTTGTCTATAATCCCCTTATCTAAGAGAAATTGCAGGAAATGCGGCAGAAAAGAACTTAATGCAAAGGCACTCAGCTCTAGCACCCCCAGCCCTTGGAAGCCACCCCGTGCTAGAAGCCAAGTAAACCAAAGAAGACAGAAGAGCACGCGGTGTGTCAAAAACACCGCCGGTGCTACAATTGACCAGCGTGGTCAAGCATTGCACGCCCATGGCAAAACTCTATACAGACTTCCGAAGAAGACACGCCCTGCCTGTGCTCTTCAGCACGCCCGTGCCCAGTACTCACTTACCGGCTCCTAGCATTGCCCGTGCTTCACTAGCCAGACTCTCAGACTACAGCACGGCCCAACCGTGCACTTAAGCCACGGCCCGTCTGCCCAGGCCGGAACCAGCTTGTAATTAACACCAAATTCAAGCCTTTCTCACATGCCGATCTTCAGGGAAGTTCCAAAGACACACTAAACAAACCTGGACCTATCTTGAAAAAAAAATGAGTCCCTAATCAAAGAAGAAAGCAAGAGACCCTAAACATTTATGAACTCCTATAAAGGATTTGCTAAATAAGGATTCTATTTTGCCTAAAGTAGTCAGACTTGCTTCAGATCTCTAGTACTAAAGGCAGTACACTTCTCATTAGTAGGGTATCTGTTTTTTTGTTGCACACTTTACATATATTCTCTTCTTCCTCAAATGATTTCAAGGCTGTCAATAATAATTGACTAAGTATTCAAGAACCATCAACATATTGGATTACAGTTTTTATTTATCTAAACTCTTCGATCTCTGTTTCTTCTTTATTATCTGTATTTTAAATATAATGATGATTCAAGTATGATTCAGCTTAATTAATTACTATTCTAGCTAACTTTTATTACTAGAATTTTATGTTAAATTTCAATTTCATTCAGGCTTCATTTAATATTATATTTATTTTTCTTGTCTTTTGAATAACCTTATATGTTAAGGTTCAAGGCAAAAAAAGAATAATTCCCCTGATTAATTATTTCAAATACCCACATTGGGAAAAGTTATTATATAACAAGTAATTAATTTACTTGAGAATAATAACTGATTTGGAAGACTATATTTGTTGACTCAAGGGCTTCATAAGTTAATTAAAGTATTAAGGGAATTACATAGAAAGACAAACCATGAAAAACCGTAGATTATCTGATTCCATGTTAATTTTCACTATTAGATAGTATGATAAATGATAGAAAGCAACAAGTAGAATCGGAAGAGCTGTTCAGTAACCTCAGGTTTTTTCTCCCTACTTGACATTAAGACTTATAATAACTAATAGAAATAAAGCGGATTAGAATAAATGAAATCAAATTCCCTAGACTTAATCCCCTGATTTTCTTTTCACCAAATTTGTGTTTGATTCTTTTACTTTGAATTTTATTTACTTGACATGCGAATTCCTTTTAATCATCATCTAAAATAATAATAGTTTAAATAATTTGGTAATTGATAAACCAACCCTGTGGTATACATACTTTCACTCTATATACTTTGTTGCGATTTCGGTCCACTTGCGAAAAAAAAAAAACGCTTTCAAGTTCTTTGGCCCGTCTCGATTGCTATCAATATCAATACAATTACCCTGTTATTAATTAGACACTCTTTCGTTGTTATTTTAATTTCTTTTAAGTACTGTCCAGGTTTTTTATCAAATGAGATCAAGGAGTACTGAACCTCTTAATCTTTGATCCGGAATTGAACAATCGTTCTAAGGCTCAACGCTGCAAAAGAAAACCATCAAGAAGTAAAACGGAACAACAAGCAACATGGCCAACGTAAACGAAAAACGTAGTGGACCACCACTTCAACATCCGGTCGTGTAACCTTAAGGGATAGTATACAACACCTAATTGTGAATGACAACCTCAAGTATACAAACTTAGGGTAGAAGCTAATAATTTTGAGATTAAAACCCGCAATATCCAAATGCCTCTACCATCGATGCCATATGGAGACTAGTGAAAATCCTAATGCTCACTGCAACCAATTTCTGAAATTTTGACACTTTCAAACAAAATGTGTTTCGATAAATGCAATCAAGATTAAAGAACCTTGCCATTCACTCTTAGCGATTTAAGCTAATCATGGTTATCTAACGTGTCCCGTGAAGTTTAAACATGATTGAATAGCCAAAAATTTCTAGCGAAATCTTTCCATCCCAAAAACCACCAAGTTTGCGCAATGATATAATGAACTCTTGCTTCATCATATTCAAAAAGTCTTGTTATGAATCTTGGGGAAAGATTCGAACTGCTAAGAAAAGTTCCCCACATCACAGCTTTGCCCAATGGTTACAGGTACAAACTTCTATAAGTGCATTTCTCCTAACCATAAAGTACCATTAGAGCAGGCATGGTGATCCTTTAAGAAGGAAAGAATTGTATGAGCATATGATTAATAAGGAAAATGGCCAAGCAATCACCCATTACCAAAACAATACCGAAATAAGAAGGGACCGCAGAGTCTATGAATAGACGCCATCTAATCAGCACTAATGCCAAGGAGATAAATCATGTAAGTAAATTGGACCATTTAACTACTTAACCTGTAAAATTCTGTAATGCAAAGGTGTGATAGTGGCAAATGTGACAACCATGAATTGGAAATGGTATCTGTTTTGAGAGAATATCTCTCTCTGTTT
>NW_023591558.1:41485-112776 GCF_014843425.1 Jatropha curcas | reverse complement strand
AAAAAGAGAGATGAATATTTAAGATCTCTCCAGAAACACATTGCCATTAAGATTAGCACTGGACAATTCTCTATACACCGATAATCTACGACACTATGACTCTAAGGGATTAGTAAACCTCAAATACCATGCTCTAACATTTATCAGCAGCTAATATTAACCCAATCTTAATCCCTACTATGTATGTCATTATTAATATGAATTAGTAGAGCCAGCGATCAATATCAAAGCATATATCAAAAATTATCAAAGAGTACGAAATGTACCTAAATGAATAAGTCTGGGGCATCCTGCTCCTTCTCCTATGTTCGGATGCAAGTATCAACCTTCCTACGTTTAGGTGCTCTGGGACTCAAAGTTTTTCCATCTGTCTCCTTTGAAACTGTGCCTCTGATCTCCCAATACCTCTGTATCACACACGGCCTCTGCCTCTGCCTCTCGAAACATAAGTGAGCCGATCCTCTCTAATCCTGAGGACTGCACTAGCCAAAGTCAGAGGCCGCTCTCGATTAAGCTAAATGTCTCTGTTAGTACCTCACATCGAAAGCATGCCCAAGAAAATCTCTATCAAACCCGGTGATGCTCTTTCCATGACAACTGTAGGACATTTGCGAATATCATATCCACATGCACCTCTACTCACAGGCAATCAATGGCTGGTCTTTGTGTGAGCTACTTTCTGCCATAGTACCCCTGGGTCCATGTTCTCTGAATCGATCTAGACCAGGTCCTTGATGAATCCTTCTATGCTCTTTACTACTAACTTGAGCCCCAGAAGTCTGTTTCCAGATACCATACCCTGAAATCTTTTTGTTGACCCTTGCTGACTCCGTTGCCCTCCTAGCCTGCGCTCATTCTCTCACTTCCTCAAGCTCTTAAAGCTACCTTCACTAGGGAAGACAATGAGTACTGAGTGAGCACTAGATGCATGCGAATATTCATCATGCAAGCCGGTTCTGAAGCCGCTTGCAACTATCAACTCAGTAGGAATCATCTCGAGTAGCATACTGCTCAACGAATGAACTCTCCCTCATCATATAAGCCACAGACATTCTGCCCTATTTTTAACTCTAAAAACTCGGCTTTACGTTGGTCATGTAAAGCTCCCCAATATATTTTTGTCTGAACTTAGAAAGGAAAGAAGTCCCAAGTCCTCTGCTCAGCACCTAACTGTCCGTGAATACAGTATCACCACTGGTAAGCTTCCTTCTCAAAAGGAAGTGGCCAAACCAAACTGTCTACAGGTGACACTGCATCTTCCCAATATCCTTCCCACAGACTGAGCCAATACCCTGCTGCAGAGCCACATCATCCTTTCTACCCATCAACAACACGTCTCCATATTTCCTCAGTTTCTCAAAGGGGGACGAACTGGCAACAGGGGCCTGGAGCAACTGGAGCCTAGGGAACAGCCCTCCCGCTGCCTGCCTCAAAGCAGTAATAACTGCTGAACAACATGTATCCTGGTTAGGCCAGCAAGACCTGCAGCAGCTTGCCCCCCTGAGGCGTGCCTGCATCAGAACCACAGCACACTAGCGCATCTGTCTCCACGGAATACCACCACTAGGTAGGGACAATAACTATCCACCTCCTCATCAGTACAGTATGTTGAGTACATCACTAACTCCTACAAAGACCAAGTTCGTATCAAGAAGAGAAGCTTCCAACCAATATCAATAGGCGATGTATTTAACAATAATATTACAACTCTTCACTTCAAAAATAGATAAAGTCCTACATATGCATATACGTCCTAGAGATCTGCCTAAAACCCGTATGCCTTCTTGACACCACTAAACTGTAACACCCGCCGCCGATCCCGAAAGACCCAACGGTTGATGGCACCATTCGGTGCCGGAAGGCACTCCGCTAAACCTACATATAATCAAACAATCAATATTATGACTTAGAAGTGACTTAGGTATTCAAAGTTTAGCAAGTAATAGTATTGTTTTGAAAATGATTTGGAGAAATCCTACAGAAAAACTGCAAGAGTTTCCCCTAAAATTATAGAAGTTGCCAAACATATGAATACAACACTCCCAAATTCCAAACTCCCAAACCCCATCACAACTCCAATATCAACACAATACGCACTTCTAATAAACTTTCATAACTCCATAGTTCCCTCATAACATTATAATATTCACCACTTTAACTACATGTCATTTAATATATAAACGTTTATATTCTATTCTAAACCATTAAATAAGTTCCAAATTATTCTCCCAATATATACATCAAAATCATTGGACAATAATATGCTTAAGTTTAAATTAAATAAATACAGTCTCTCAAAAAATGTAATCGTTATACATCCATAAATTTTTAGTTACAATACTTAACAACTAACCAAAGATCTCTTCAGCTCTGATGCTTACTCTTCAGGTCTTTAAGCAGCAAGCACAATCTCCACCTGGGCATGTTTAAATCAACGCGCTGCGTATAAAACTCAGTGGTCGTTCATAAACACAACAAACCAATGTTGTGATGACAATACTTAAAAAAACAAAATCGTTTATAAACATAACTCATAAATTTTGAAACATGTATTATATGTACAACCAATCGACATCAGTGGCTTTAAAAATTCATTGTGGTATCATAAATACGTATGCGTAAAGCTAAGAGTTAGTAACATAATGTTCTCATTTATTGTCACTTCCTTAAAAAATTTTATAAAGGGCTCACATACACTTCGGAGAAAAAGAAGGCAGATAAGTTTTCATAGCTTATTCATAATGGCCCTTCAGTCGCCCACATCTTCTCATAACAGTTAGAGGCGCGTCCGCCCTAACATAAGACACCCACGTGCCTAGCATATGATTCATACTTCTTTCATAATGGCATCAACTGCGAGCATGCTCATCATATCATAATATAAATCAAAATCAAGGCATCAAATCCACACCAAGTATATTAGAGCCCAAAACCATTTCTCCATAAAATTCATGTTCTTTATCTTCTCAAATAAAAACTATTACACGTAAGTAATTCATAAAAATTCTCAATACTTAAACAAAATTGACTTAAACATAGAAAAATTCTCCAGCCATAAAATTTAACATGACCCTTGCTGGTTTTTAAAAGAACATAACTTGAGTTATGGGGTCTCCAAAATTAAATGCATCAGAGTCATTAGAAAGCTAGACAAAAGCCTACAAATGTTATGAAGGGATCAATAGCCCAGATCAATATGGAAGATAACAAAACAAGCTAGGAACACAACTAACAGACCAGACCTGATTCAAGCTAGAACCAAGTCGATTGTTTAATTGAACTCCTACTAAACCTCCAAAACTCAAACAAACAAATCTAGAACGAGAGAATTCTCAAGACACAGGGCAACAACGTTTAATGAAGAACTTCAGAACCTCATCTTGTCATTATAGTTGTCCAAAATGGGGGCACTAACAATTCATTGATGCATGTGCCCAACACAAACAAGAGTCCAGTTTGGGGTTTTCAAAAAACCATAAGTTGCAGTTATATCCCCAAATGGCCCACAAGAGGATGCGGTTGGAAAGCCAAGAAATAGACCTACAACTTTTATGAAAGGACTCAGACATAGATGGAAATTGAAAGGATTGAAAAATGGTCCAAATCTCAACTCAAATCACGTTTTTCCCAAATTCAGTTTACTTAGCAGAAAGGAAGCATGGACCACAAAAGATAAGAGGTAGAAATGTCTACCACAACGTAAATATACTCATCAAACATCATCAAGAGATCCTTAATGGCAACCAAAATTCAACAAATCAATCATTTTTCATTACAAAATCTCAAATATACACATAGCATAAAGGCACCAAAATCAAAATTTTGAGTAAGGTAAGTGTGTTTATGAACACTAACCTTCAAAACAAGGCTGTTAACAAGCTTTAATCAAAGCTTCTCTAAGCTTTGGTCTTGCCCTTTTATCCTTATTAGAAGCTCTCCACGCCTCTACTTGGAACGAAACTCAAAATCCAAACAAATCAAACAAATCCATCTATCCGATGACAATGGATACCGATTCTCACAGTAACGTTGTAAGGGGTTGTCCTATAATCATACACAATCTAAGTGATCCATCCTTCTTCTTTACAATATACTGGAGCACCCCCGAGATACAACTAGGAGAATAAGAACCCTTATCAAGCAACTCTTGAATTTGTATCTTTACTCTTCAACTCAGAAGGCGCCATCCGATACGGAGCGATCGATATCGGTTGCAAAGTCTGAGCATAACCTCAATATAAACTCAACCTCTTCTCTCAGGAGGTAAACCCCAGGCAACTCTCTGGACACAGTCCGAAATCACATACTGTGGGTATATCATGGACACTAGGAGATTCTAACTCTGGAGCAAGTACACAGGCTAAGTAGGCCTCACAACCATGCTGGATCAAATCTTCTACAGCTAGAAGCACGAAATTAAATTAGAGAGTTAATCCAGCCTCTCAACCACGAACTATAATCCTCCTCACCAGATTGAAGTCTATAGTGTAAAATCCTCTTAAGTCCCATACAATCAATCATAACTTCCATTCTACGATAGCCAATCATACCCAAGATCAAACATAACTCCCTGAATAAGGCAACCTCTATTAGATTTCCCAGAAACACATGGCCATCAGATTACCCATGGACAATCTCTATCGACCTCCGATTAACTATGAACACTATGACCTAAGGGATTAGTACCTCAATAACCATGGCTCTGAACATATCAGCATGCATTTACCATCTACCCACATGTATGCATAATATGAATGAGTAGAGCCAGGATAATCAAGCATATACAGAAATCAAAGGAGAGAGAATGTACCCATTGATAAGTTGGGGAATCTGCTCCTCCCTAGTTCGGATCTAGCATACGCTCACAGCAGGTGCTCTGGACTCAAGTTTTTCAACCTCGTCTCGAGAACTGGCCCTCTCGACTCCCAGTACTCTCCTGTATCACCACGGCCTCTGCCCTGCTCCTCGAAACATAAGGAGCTCGACCTCCCTACCTGAGGAAGCTGCACTAAGCCAAAGTCAGAGGGCAGTCTCTGAAGCAAAATCTCTGTAGACCCACATCGAATAGCATGCCCTAGAAAATCTCCTACAATACCCCGGAATGCTATTTGCCACACGGAACATGGCCGGAAATCAATTCCACGTAGCACCTCCAACCAACTTACAACAGATTGTGGGTCGCTGACACTCTGCCGATGTAGTACCCTGTCCATAACGTCTCTGAATCGTCTACCACCAGGTCCTGTGATGAACCTCTTAATGCCTCTTACTACTAGACCTGAGCCCAGAAGTCGTTCTCCAGATAACCAATGACTGGAATGCCTCTTTTGTTGACCTGCTGACTCCGTTTCCTCCTACCTGCTGCTCATCCTCAACTTCCTCAAGCCCAAGCTATCTTCACTAGGGAAAGACATGATGGTATGAGGATAGCACTAGATGCATGCGATATTCATCCCATGCAAGCTTTCATGAAAGCGCTTGCCATCTATTCAACTCAGTAAGAAGCATGCTCAGTAGCATACCTCCAACCGAATGAACTCTCTCTCATATTCAGCCACAGACATTATCTGCCCTGTTTTAACTCTAAAAACTCGGCTTTAGTTGTCAATTGTATAAGCTCCCCTAATTATATTTCTGTCTATAACTTAGAAAAGAAAGAAAGTCCAAGTCTCTTGCTCAGCACAACTGTCCGTGATAATAGTACCCACACTCATGGTAACCTCCTCCTCTCAATAAGGCAAGTGGCTACAAAACCAAACTGTCCTACAGGTGAGTCAACTGCATCTCTCCATATCCTCTCCATCAGACGGAGCCAATACTTCTGCTGCAGAAGCCTACATTCATCTTCTTTCTACCCATTAACACAACACTCCATATTTTCCTCATTTTCTCAATTAGGGACGAACGGAATATGGGCTGGAGCAAACTGGAGCCTAGGGAAAGCTCTCCTTGCTGCCTGCCTCAAAGCAGTAATCTAACTTGCTGATCAAATGTACCTGTTAGGGCCCCGATGCAGGACCTTGCCAAGCAGCTTGCCCCACTCGAGGCGTGCTCTGCATCAGAACCTCACAGAGCACCACTACGGCATCTCCAACAGGAATAACCACCCACTAGAGGACATATACTATCCCACCTCCTCATCAGACAGATGTTGAGACTCACTTCAACTCCTCAAAGACCAAAAGTCGCATCAGAGAGAATTCAAACCCAACATCAAATATGGCATGTAATTTACAAAATCCATACCTCTACTCAAAATAGATAAAGTCCTACATGCATAATAGCCCTAGAACGCCTAAACCTATGCTCTGATTACAAAATGTAACTCGCGCCGCCCGATCGCGCCGAAGACCCAACGGTGTGCCACATTCGGTGCCAGAGGCACCGTCCTAACCTACATATAAATCAAACAATCATATATGAATTAAGAAGGACTTAGGTATTCACAAGTTTAGCAATAATAGTCATTGTTTTGAAATGATTTGGGAGGAATCCTATAGAAAATGCAAGAGTTTTTCCCCTCAATAATAGAATGCCAAACATATGAAATACAAGCACTCCAAATTCAAACTCCAAAACCCCATCAAACTCCAATAACAACAACAATAGCACTTCTATAATTTCATACTCCAGTAGTTCCCAATAACATATAAATATCACCACTAAATACATCATAATATAAGCACGTCTAATATTACTAACACATTAAATAAGTTCCAAATATTCTCCCAATATATACATCCAAAATCATGACAAAATATGCTTAAGTTAAAATTAAATAATACAGTCTCCACAAAATGTATCGTTAACATGCCAAATTTTAGTTACATAAAATACGTTAATCAACTACCAAAAGATCCTTTCAGCTCTGATGCTATCTTCAGGCTTTAGCAGCTAGCACAATCTCCCATCCTGCGCGTGATAAAATCAACGCCTGAGTATAATAAAACTCAGTGGTGCCATAAACACAACAACCAATGTTGTGATACTATATACTTAAAACAATCATTTATATTACAATAAAACCATTAATTGAACATCTACTTACATATGTACACCAACACAGGTCATGCTTAAAGAAATTCATTGGATCATAAATAAGTTATGGTAAACTAAGAGTTAGTAAACATAATGTTACTCATTTAATTTCACTTCCTTAAAAATAATTTTATAAGGGCCACATACACTTCGAAGAAAAGAAAGCAGATAAGTTTCATACTATTCATATGGCCTTAGGTCGCCAACCTTTTCCATAACATAAGAGCGCGCCGCCCTAACATAGACACCCACGCCTAGCAATATGATCATAGCTTCTTATCAAATGGCATCAAAAATCCGAGCAATGCTCATCATAATAATAAAATCAGTATATGCATCAAATCCAGCACCCAAGTATATTTAGAGCCCAAAAAAACATTCTCATAAAATTCATCATCTTTAGTCCTTCTCATAAAAAAACTTAATTTACACTTTAAGTAATTCATAAAAAATCCTCATACTTAATACAAATGACTTAACAATAGAAAAATTCCAGCATCAGACATTAACATTGGACCCCTTGCTGTGTTTTTAAACATAATTGAGTTATGGTCTTCCAAATTAAATGCAATTCAGAGTCATTAGAAAGCAAGTACAAAGCCTACAAAGTTATGAGGATCACAGCCCAGATCATATGAAGATAACAAAACAAAAGCTAGGAAACACAAACAACAGACCAGACCTGATTCAGTCAGAACCAAGTCCATTGTTTATGAATTCCTGACTAAACCCCACCACTCAAATTAAACCAGATATAGAACAAAATTCCCAGACACAGGGCAACCAACTTTAAATGAAGAAACTCAGAACCATAATCTTGTCATTAAGTGG
Source organism: Jatropha curcas (assembly GCF_014843425.1). Next base: position 104,907 of record NW_023591558.1, on the reverse strand, counting down.
TCAAAATGGGCACTAAAGTCAGTGAGCATGTGGCCCGACGCAAACAGAGTCAGTTTGGGTTTTAGCCCATAAATTTGAGTGTTATATCCCAAATGGCCACAACAGGAATGGTTGGAAAGCTAAGAAATAGACCTACAACCTTTATGAAGGACTCAGACACAGATGGAAATTAGAAAGAATGAAAAAATGGTCCTAAATCTTACTTAATCACGTTTTTTCCCAAATTCCAGTTTAACATTAAGGCCCATGAAAGAACATGAACCACAAAGATACAGTAGAAATGTCACCACAAGTAAATACTCATCAAACATCATCCAAGGCAGTAATGGCAACCAAGAATTTCAAACAAAATCAATCATTCATACAAAATCTCAAAATATACACATAAATAGCATAAAGTCACAAAAAATCAATATTTGAAGTAAGGTAAGGTGTTTCTGAACACTAACCTTCAAAACAAGCCCTTTTAACAAGCTTTAATCAAAGCTTCTCAAAGCTTTGGTCTTGCTTTACCCTATAGAATGCCTCTCCACCTCTACAATGGAAGAAACTCAAAATCAAACAAAGAAAAAAAGAAGTATTTGGACAAGATAATGTATATGCTAAAGACAACTCTAAACCCAAAATAATGAGATTATCAGAAAATCCACTTCACTTGAACCAAGTAAGGAAAATCACCAAATTCCTTGAAATTAGTCACAAAAATCCTTCTCTAAGCTTCACTCTCTCAGATTTAAGTATTAAAGATCAAGTTGGATGGGTGAATTTGAGTGTTACTAAGTATTTAACTAAGGGTAGGAGTGAGAAAGGAGAAGAAGAAGAAGAAGAAGAAGAAGAGAAAGAAGAAGAAGAGGAAGACTGGAGTAGAAGAAGATGGCAAAAAGTGGTGCTTCAATAATTGATAGTTGATTATAAAGCAACTAAGGGGATATTTGGTCTTTTCCTCAATAGGAGGGTGTTTTGGTCTTTCTCCAAATATTCCTCCAATTAAATTCCTTCAAAATATATTATCTCCACAAACTCTCCTAATTTCTTCCATAAAAATAATCCTCCAAATTCCTCCATAAAAAAATTGCTCAATTTCCTTACTTAATACAACACCATAATTCACTATTCATAAGAATCTAAATTCTCCAAAAATATTCCTTACTTTACTTTCTACCCATAAAAACCATGCATACATGCCCAAAAATGTTAAATAAAAATATAAAACATAAATAGTAAATTTTTCCGGACCAAATAAATAATAACCAACTTCCGACCGCGTGGTACTATTCACAGACCCAGTAAACTACTATTGAAACACAGGAAAATGGGCGTTACACTACATTCTAATTGGATTCAATGCTATTATTTAGTGCCCTCTGTTCTGAGTTGCGTTGGGGTGTTAGTTATTATTTTTTAATATTATATTAATATTTTTATTAATTTATATATATTTATTTTTTATTTATTTAATTATATTTATTATTATAATATATTATATTTCGAATTTCGAATGGTACTGAACTCTCCTAACAAATTAAGCTACTATTACAAATTGAACCTATGCAATGAATAAAACACAGACAAAATTGAGAAGGAAAATAATTTTAGATTGGAGTAAGACAAATTAGAATTTAATTTGAAGGAGTGTTGAAAAAGATAATCAAGAATCAAAGAGCCACCTAACTGGTGACACTAGACAAAGTTGCTAAGGGAAGCCTGCTAAGTTTATTTCTACTGATTGAAATTCATGATAGTGAAGTGATTGGTTTAAGAAAATTAATGGAATACTTGATTCTTTGTAATTCGGGAAAGGTAATTTGTCTCGGTTATACGAGGTCCTGCAAAGATTTTATCGGGCCTAAACAACAGCAAGATAAGCCCTTTCAGCTTATTCATGGAATTAACAAGATTATGAGGAACTATATTTTTATTGCTTTAGCTCCATTTAAGTCAACAGGCTTAGCGAGAACAAATGGCTGTGATAGATTTTCTTGCAGGTATCCCTGGTTTTAAAACTGCCAAATCACAGGTCTTTCAAAGTAAGTGATGTTACCTCCTTCGAGAGACTTCGCTAGATTACTAACGTACTGAAGGTTTCTCAACTCCTTCCCCTTATGAATAATGTGCCTTTGAGTCGTAAAAGATTGCTTTAGGCACAGGAAATCAGAGGAAGAGGAGGAAATAACCGAATTAAATGGGCAATTAATCTGTAACGCCCTAAATTTTTCTGTGTCTAAAATAATAGTTTTTACCGTTCTGTGAATAACCCACCAGTCCGGGAGCGGTATTATTGGTCCAGCAAAATATATCTATGTTCTAATATTTATTAATATTTTTTGGAGTTCATGCAACATAATTTTATGGTAGAAAATAGTATGAATATTTTTGAGAATTTAGAATAATTAGTGATATGAATTAATGGTGTTATATAAGTAAGGAAATTTGAGGCATTATTTTTAAGGAATAAATTTGAGAATTTTTATGGAGATAAATAATATTTGAAGGATTTCTTGGATGATTATTTGTAAGCCATTAGATGAGATTACTTGACTTAATCTAGCATCCAAATTAGGGAAAAGACTAAAAATACCCTTGTTTGCTTTATAAAGTCAACCATCAATTATTGTGCTAACCCTTTCTTTCCTTCTTCTTTTCCCTTACACGTCTCCTCCTCCTCCCTCCTCCTTCTTCTCTTCTTCTTCATTTTCTCAATTACTTCTTACTCACACAACCAACAGAAACCGAAAAACTATTTCATTATTTTTGAACCCATTTCATTTTTATATTACCATAATCACCCCCAACCAACTTGATAGTTATTAATCCTAGAAGATTAAAGCTTGGGAAGTGATTTTGGTTGAATTAATTTCAAGAAATTTGGAGATCTCCTACTTGAGCCAAAGGTTGGGGAAACCTCTTCCCATGGAGTAAAGGCAAAGTGAGAGTCTTTAAAAGTTTTAATTAACTGCTAAAGCTTTATTTTTAATGGTTAGTGTTTCATGAAACACTTACCTACCAACATTTTTGATTTTGTGCCTTTAATGCTCTTATGTGGATATTTTCGGGATTTGTATGAAATGATGATTTGTTGAAATTTGGTTGCCAATTACATGCTCTTGGGTGAATATTGATTGAGTTATTTATGTCTGTGGTAACATCTTCTACCTTGCTATCCTTTTGTTGTTCATGTTCCCTTTCATGGTTAAATAAAGCTGAATTTGGAAAAAACGGTTATTGAAGTGAGTTTAAGGACCGATTTTCGATCCTTTCTAGTTTTAATTTGTGCGAGGTCCTTCATAAAAGTTGTAGGTCTCTCTCGTTAGCTTTCCACCCATCCTCTGTGTCCAAATTTTGGAGATATATAGCTCAACTTAATGGCTAAGACACCAAACGACTGTGTATATTACGGGCCACATGCATCACTGAATTGATTGCCCATTTTGACGCACTATACAGGTAAGATTAGTTCTGAGTTCTTCATGAGAGTTGTTGCCTATGTCTTGAGACTTCTGCTGGTTTTGGATTGAATAAATTTGAGTGTTTGGTTAACGGAGTAATTCAATACATTGACTTGTTCTGCTGATCAAGGTCTGGACTGTTGGTTCTGATGTTCCTAGCTTTGTTTGCTACTTTTAGATTGATCTGGGCCTGTGACCTTCCATGAAATTGTAGAATTTGTCTTATCTTTCTAATGAATGCTGATTTTTGTTCCATTTGGAGACCTATAACTCAAGTTATGTCCTTAAAAAACCTGCAAAGTCAAGGTTATATTAATGCTGAAATTCCCTAATCCTGATCCTGGGTTTATTTGCTCAAATGTAGTATGAATCAGTGTGTGATGAGGTTTCTCTTGATTATGTAATGTTTGAACGGATTTTTATTGACAAAATAAGATATAAGTTTGAATAAGTGTATTGTGGATAGTTTAATGGACAAATGGGAAAATTGTTGAAATTTGGGATATAAGTGTGGAATTAGTTTAGATAAGCATGATGCAGGATAGAAATGGATACCTTGGTGGCATAAGAGTTATGTTTGTATGCTTGGTGGAGAAGGAAATTCCTCCCTTGTTTCATTAAGAGGCCCAAACCACTCTAGGGTGTAAGGCTTACTTTAATTCTTCTTTTTTTTGTATGGTATGCTATCATAATATCTTATGACATAAGTATGAAGTTTTGATAACCTTCAAAATATGTTTAAAGTTTTAAAAAAAAATGGGTATTTAAGAGTATGTCTTTTGAATTTTTGAATAAGGAGAAGTATGATTTTATATGATAAGAAGTTCTTATGATAAATTTCATTTGACTTCAAGAACGTTTTAAAAGAAAAGGAATTATAAGAAATTCTATATTAAAGTAAATTATTTTAAGTATGAATTTTTATGAGTCACTGTAAGTTTCAAAAGTAGCTTACATGTATGATTCATATGAAAGACATTTGCTTATGTAATTTTCAAATTGAGTACTTATGTTCTAAAGTAAAGCTTACATTGAATTTAGAAGACTAAAGAATAGAGAACAAGTTTTTTATGAGAAGATATGAATTTAAGAGATTATAAAACAAGGATTTTGGGCCTCTAATATACTTGAATGTGAATTTGATGCCGAGAATTTGATTAATTATGTATGATGAGCATGCTCGGCATTTGATGCCATTATGATATGAAGCTTAGATCATATGCGTAGGCAACGTGGGTGTCTTAGTTAGGGCGGACGCACTCTAATGTTATGAAAAAGGTTGCGACCTAAGGCCATTTAATGAAATAAGTTATGAAAACCTATCTGCTTCCTCTCTTTCTCCTAAGTGTGATGCGAGCGCCTTGGAAATATTTTTAAGGCACTTAAATGAATAGAGATTATATATTTTCAGTAAACCTTTAGTTTGGAAATAAATGATTATGTTCTAAAATTAATTTCAAGGCAGGATATTTTCGATACATGGTTTTTAAAATAAATATTATGTGTATTGGTAATATATATAAATGTCTAAATAAATGAATTTGTGATTTGGAAGAATTAAATTATTTATGTTATTAATTTTAAGGTTTTATTTGATATTTCTTTTGTTTATATAATGTAAATGTATGTTCTTTTAATAAAAATTTATATTTTTAATGATGTGTTGCCAAGTGCAACATTGGTAAGTTTGTCATGTATGAGCACCATTGAAGTTTTATACTCCAGCGCGTGATTTTTTATCGCGCGCAAGGTTGAAGTTCGTGGTTGCTCACTTGAAAGATCAAAAGAGTAGCTTCAAACCAGAAGCGACATTTAAGTAGTGGTAGATATGAGTTTTGATGCACTTAAGAATCCATGGCATGTATAATTAATACATTTTCCGGATATTAGTTATTTGAATTGATAACTTAAGCATGTAATGATAAATTAGTTTGGGTATATATTTGGAGATAATGCATGAGATTTTATTTAATGTTTGGATATAAAATATGTTTAAGATAGTTGGTAATGATTAAGAACATAAGGACTTTGATAATATATATATATATATAGTATATATAATATATATATATATATATATATATATATATATATAATATATATAATATATAATATATATTATATATATATATAATATAATGAATGCATTTAAATGATGGTCATTAAAATGCTATGAGGGTTATAGTTATGCAAGTATAGAAGTGTTATTGTGGTTCTATGGTGATATGGAGTTGTGCTGGGGTTTAGAGTTTACAAATGGGAGTGTTTGTATTCACATTTGCGAACCTTGGTTTTTTAGGGAAACTCTTGCAGTTTGTTGTAGGATTTTTCCTAAATTGTTTTCACATAAGTTATATAATATATTTTTCAAAAACAAATTAAAAAATATTAACTCGCTAAACCTTGTCAATACTTAATCACTTTTTTCCCCTAATAAATTCCCCCCAATAATCTGATTTATGATTTATATGTTATGTTAAGACGTGTCCTCCAGCACCGAATCGTGGCATCCGCCGTCGGGTCCTCTTGGGGCTGGGCAGCGGGTGTTACATAATCTGGGGGGAGCATCTTAATATCCATTATTGCCATGAACCTGTCACACTAAATGGTATTGCAAGAAACTAATAAATTGCCACCAAGGCAAAATATGGCCAGTTTTAAGATTCTACAGTTACTTCTTCTACAACACGTAACAATTTCCTGCTGTTGGAGTATGTTGACTCTCTTGATACCAATCAATCTATGATTCCTCAATCTGCTGCGCCAATTCAGGTACTCCTACTACATGTCCTATGTCTACTCATCAAAGATGGTTCATTGATTCTGGTTGCACAAATCCACATGATAGGTTAAGCCCTAGTCTCTATCCTTGTTAACAACCTGAACAATTTAATTCGTCATGTTACTACTAGCCTGATGGGTCCATAACTTTTGTCAAGTGTAAATTGCCACCGGTCAATCCCAAATTCCATCTCTCGATGGTCTTTTGGTTTTCTATTTGCCTCGTTTTTCAATTCAATCTATTGTCTGTTAGCAAAATTACTCTATACTGAATATTGTGTTAAATTTCATCCTACCATTGTGTGTTTTCAGAAATCTTTTGACGAAGCAGATTATTTAGTAGAGGACGTGAGTCTGGTGCCTTTTGTCTTCTATATGAACAGTTCTTTTGTTATCTCTGGCTTGTGTTGGTGCTCCAAATCTCCTCCTTAAAGGTTCCATGTCGTTTGGGTTATCCTTCATTGTCCCACTTTGAAGAAGTTGGTTTGCATTTCAGTCTTCATCAATTTAGAATGTGAATTCTTTGTCAATTTGCCAACATATTGTTACCTTTAGTTCCTCCGCGTCCATTAAAGCGGGTTTTCATCCCTTTTGAGTTAGTTCATTCTGATGGTTTGAATCCATGTCCTGTTATTTCCTAAAACTGCTTTCGATATTTTATAACTTTGGTGGATGATTATTTCTCGTGTTACTTGATTATTTTAATGACCATTCGATGAGATATTCTCTTTATTTTCTGTTCCTTTACGCTAGATTTTAATGCCTCTAATTTGCATATTGCTAAAGTGATAATGCTAAAAAGAATCATCTATCTATTTCCTTCCAATCTTAGATGTCACAGAATGGTAATTCTCCAATCAAACATCTTGTGTTGAATAGTCTCAAAATGGGGTTTTGCATAAAGAATAATATGACATTTTCTTGAGGTTGCCTTAATGGCACTTTTGTTTCCAAATAAAGGCCCTAAACATTTTGGCAAATGCTGGTCTCTATTCATGTTTTTTGATAAGCATGCCTCTTCTGTGATAATGGTGCAATTCTTATAGTGTCTTGGTTCCTTCTAATGCTTTTATTCCCCATTTAAACCTCATATTTTTGGTTGTACTTGTTTTTCATGATGTTCGCGCCACAGGTTTTTTCAAGATTAAGATCGACAGTCCATTTATTATGTTTTCCTTGGGTATTCCTCGACATCAAAAGGGTATCGTTGTTTCTCTCCGCTTGATTGTTAATCTTATTTCTGTAAAATGTCACATTTTTTGAGAAATTCTCCGTTTTTTTTCCTTCTTTATATATAAGAAGTTGAGGGGGGAGGATAATGAGCCTTTTTAGTTTACCGCTATCCAGCAATTTCCTAGCTCTCTTGCTCCTGCTGCTATTTTCCTGAATTGCGCCTGCTCCTGTACAGCACTGCTGCTCTTTTTCCCCTCCTACACACAAGCCATTTTGGCCTGCCATCATTTTGAACAATTTTATACGGACCAAGAACCCTTACTCACTTTCCCACCTGTCGCTTCAAAACAAAAGATTCGTCCCTCCCACCAACCCTGAGGCCTATCCCATCCACTCCTGTAGTCAGACCTTGACCTTACCTTGGCCTTCGAAAAGGTAAAACGAAAGTGTCTAATCCTATTTCTTCATTTTGTCGTTTTATGAAATCATCTTTTTCTTTAATTATCTCTTGTTTGTAGTAACCTAAGACTATTCTCTACCCCTAAAACTATTGTCCAAGCTTTGTCCCATCCTAGTTGGTGGTGCAGCAATTGAAAGAGGAGATGACTACCTGTACTAATCGGTACTTGCCGATCGTGGCCTCTCACCGGCTGGCAAGAAAGCTATTGGGTTGTAAGTAGTTTTCACTGTTAAAGAATAAATCCTGATGGGTTTGTTGCTCATTCAAGGCTCGTATTTGATAAGGGCTATTCTCAGATTTATGGTCGATTACTCTGATATTTTTCTCCTGTAGCCAATTGTCTCTGTCCGTTTGTTTATTTCTTTAAGCAGCTACTTTTTCATTGGCCTTTACAATCCAGCTGATGTAAAAATGCCTCTTCTTCATGGTACTTCGGAGGAAGTTTACAGGACCCAACAACCACCAGGCTTTGTTGCTTAGGGAGTCAATTAAAGTGTGTAAACTGTCAAAAATCTATTTATGGCCCAAAACAGAGTCCTTAGCTATGGTTTGGTAGATTTTGCAAATGTGGTTACACCAATTGGCCCATCAGAAGGAGACCTGTATCAATTCTGTCTTTTTTAGAAAGTTAGCTAAGACTTGGTTTGATCTACTTATGGTTCTGTTGATGGACATTTGTTATTATAGGGAGTGATTCAGCAAGGCATTACATCACTCAAGTCATTTCTCGAGAACCAATTCCAGATAAAAAACTCAGATTTTTGAAGTGTTTTTTGGGTATTGAAGTGTCTTAGGTGTAAGAGAGGCATCTTCTTATCTAAAGGAAGTATGTCCTTGACATACTGAGGAAACTGGAAAGTTGAGTGGCCAAGCCATGCAGTGCTCCAATGACTATTAATTTGTAACTTTTAAATTGGTGGTGAGCTATTGATGATCTTTGAGATTGTATAGAAGATTGGTGGGTAAACTGAATTATCTTAGGGTAACACATCCAGAATTATGGCTACTTTGTGGAGCATCTTAAGGTGAGCATCTTAAGCCAGTTTATGTCTTCTCCTAGTGTTATCTGTCGGGAAGCTTTAGGACAGATTTTGTGCTACTTGAAAGGTAATCCAGGCCATGGCCTCCTTTACAGTAATCATGGGCATTTGGACATTGAGTGTTCTTCAGATGCGGATTGGGCGGTTCGAAGGGTGATAGAAACTTCAGGATATTGTGCTTTTGTGGGTGGAAACTTGATATCATGGAGGAGCAAGAAACAAAATGTAATCTCATGATCGAGTGTTGAATCAGAATATCGAGCTCTGGCACAATCTGCTTATGAGTTAATTTGGATTCGTCAGTTATTAGAGGAAATTGGCTTCAAGTTGTCCTTGCCTGTAAAGTTATGGTGTGATAATCAAGCTGCTCTTCACATTGCATCAAATCTAGTGTTCCATGAACGAACAAAACATATCGAGATTGATTGTCATTTCATTTGTGAAAAGATACAACAGGGTGTTATCTCTACAAGTTACGTTAAAAGAAGTGAACAATTAGGAGATATCTTTACAAAAGCTCTAAATGGACCTCGAATTACCTATTGTTCTCACAAGTTGGCCATGATTAACATCTATGCTCCAACTTGAGGGGGTAAATGGACCTCGAATTACCTATTGTTCTCACAAGTTGGCCATGATTAACATCTATGCTCCAACTTGAGGGGGGAGTGTTAACGACTAGTTGTAAATAGAGTTTTGTTAGGAGTTACATTCGTAATAGGTTTATAGTATCCTGTATATGTATATATATGTGTCCCTATTGATGAAATAAAAAGAGAATATTTTTTCCACATTAGAATTACAAGCCAAGAGAGGGGGATTTTTTAGTTTGCTTAAGGAAACTCTTGAAATTTCAAAACTCAATCTAAGAAATCAAAGGAAACCATTATTCCCCTTTATTCTAAGAATGTGATTGATTGATTCTTTAATCAAAAACCCTTCAACATATACTAGAAATTCGAAAAAGACAATTTTAATCTACAATCTCGGATTACTGGATAAAGGACCAAAGCGTTTGGATTTTTTCATCCATTTCTATTCAATCTTCAAGGGAATCCCCAAGAGGTAATTTCTGAGAAACTACTCATTTCTTATTCTTTTTCTTTTCCTTTTCGGTGTTTTAAGCACCTATTCTGGGTCTGGTTATGAGGGAAACCTAGGATCAACCATAGATAGATTTCTGTACCTCTATGGCGCGTGGCCTGAGCTAGTGGCATAAGCCACTATGTGTGGCGTGCGCCACAGGCCTGTGGCTTACGTCACATGAGCCTAGGATCCCCTATTTTTGCCTTGTTCATGCCAGAAGCCTTCCTGATTTGGTAAAGGCCTTGCACCACTACGTATGGCATGCGCCATATCCTTATGATGCACGCCAAGGCTCCCTGTGGCGCAAGGCCTTTCGATTCAGAGGCTCTGGATGTATAAAAACTTAATGAATGTTTCGATTTGGAGATCCACTAGCCTAGCTCCAATCCTAAAGGGTTTGGGATGCATATATGGTCATAAATGGATCAAATAAACAATAAAATAAGGTTGAGTGTTGTGACTGATGAATTTAATTTCTTAAGTGAACATCAAGATCATGAGCTTAAACCTTGATAAACCATTAAATTTCTCATCTTTTAATTAATGTTCTTTACATTTCAAGCACTTTCTAGAATGGTTGGCAAACATAGTCCCAATTCCTAAGCAAGATGGTAGGGTCAGAACCTATGTGGACTATAGGGATCTAAACAAAGCATCATTGAAGGATGATTTTCCTCTCCCTCATATTGATGTCCTGATTGAGAGTGCAATAATAGCATCATTGAAGGATGATTTTCCTCTCCCTCATATTGATGTCCTGATTGAGAGTGCAATAATGATGGGATGCTACTCTATTATGGATGGGTTTGCAGGATATAACCAGATTCTCATGGCATTATTGGATAAGGTTAAGACAACATTTGTAATGGAGTTTGGTACTTTCTGCTACCAAGTGATGCAGTTTGGCTTAAAGAATGCTGAGGCTATTTATCAAAAGATGACAACTAAATTATTTCATGACATGATCCATAAAGACTTAGAAGTTTATATAGATGATATGATTGTCATGACTAAGAAACTAGAAGAGCATCCATTAGCCCTGGAGAGGTTCATGGACAAAGTGATTAAATACAAGCTACGATTAAACCCAAAGAAGTGTGTGTTCAACATAAATTCTGGGGAAGTGCTAGGATTCATAGTAGGACCTAAAGGAATTGAGAGTAATCTAAACAAGAATAAGGGCATCCAAGAAATGTAGCCGCCCAAGATGGAAAATCAAGTGAGAAGTTTTTTATGAAAGATTCAGTATATCAGTAGGTCCATATCAAAGTTGTCTATAGTACATGATCCTATCTTCAAGCTCTTAAGGAAAGATCAGCCAGTAGATCACTGTCAGACAGCTTTTGATAAAATCAAGGAATATTTGTCAAGTCCCTCGATTTGATGCCCACCAAGACCAAGGAAACCCTTAATCCTGTACTTGACAGTGGAAGATGCTGGAATTGGAGCCATGTTAGCACAAGCTGATGAGGCCGGTGTTGAAAAGGCAGTGTATTACTAGAGCAAAAAGCTTCTTCCAAATGAATAGAAATATAACTTGATTGAAAGAACTTGCTTAGCAATGGTATGGGCTACTAGATAACTTCAACACTACTTTCAGTCTTATAAGATGATAACAGTATCGAGGATGGATCCGGTCAGATAATTGTATAAAATACCAGCACTGGGGAAGCTAGTAAGATGGCTAATCCTGCTGTCAGAATTTGATATTGAATATGCTACGAAGAAAATCATCAAAGGATGAATAGTTGTAAACTTTTTAGCAGCACATCCAATGGAAGACAATGAACAATAAGAGATTGACTTTCCCAATGAACATTTAAACTTGATAGAAAAGAAAGGATGGAAGCTCTACTTTGATTGTTCAATAGAAAAGAAAGGATGGAAGCTCTACTTTGATTGTTCAGCTCATACCAAGGGAGCTGGAGTAGGCGTTTTGCTAGAATCTCCACAAGGAGAAGTTATCCCGATGTTGAAGAGATTAAAATTTTCAGTTACGAATAACATGGCAGAATATGAAGCCTGCTTATTTTGATTCGAAGCTCTGACTGCAGTTAAAGATGAAGAGGATGAGGTTATTGGTGATTCAAAACTAATCATCGAGCATGCTAAAGGCAATTGGGAAGTTAAAGAAGACAGGTTGAAGCCATAAATTGACTACCTGTGCATTGTTATTCAGAACTTCAAAAGGGTAACCTTCACACACACGAGTAGAGTAAACAACCGAGTACCAAATGCTTAGCTAATTTAGCATCAGCTTAGGAAGAGATATCTCAGTTATGCCTAAGAAGCCATTTCTGATGTCTTCAAGTAGCATCCTGTGTTATGAAGTAGAAAGGATTATGGATATTGAGGAAGAAGAAGAGCCATGGTTCTATGATGTCTTATAGTGGATGACTAAAAGGGTTTATCCAGATTCAGTTATTAGAGATGACAGAAGAGCTATACAGTGCTTGGTAATGTAATTCGTAGTCATAGATGGTTAGTTGTACAAAAGAATGTCAGACGGGGTATTGTTAAGATGTGTATTCGAGGAAAGAAGCTGAAGAGATTATGAAACAGATCCATGCAGGGGTTTGAGCTGAAGAGATCTATGAAACAGATCCATACAAAAGAATGTCAGACGGGGTATTGTTAAGATGTGTATTCGAGGAAAGAAGCTGAAGAGATTATGAAACAGATCCATGCAGGGGTTTGCAATACCCACATGAACAAAAAGCACTAGCAAAGAAAATTCTCAGACAGGGTTTCTTTTGGTCGACAATGGAAAGGGATTGTAATTCTTTTGTGAAAAGGTGCTTCAAATGCCAAATTCACAAAGACCTGAGTCACATTCCACCTTCAGAATTACATCCTTCTATTTCGCCAAGGCCATTTGCAGCTTGGGGAATGGATATAATTGGCAAGATCTCACCACCTGCTTCTAATGGACATGAATTTGTAATGGTAGGCGTGGACTATTTCTCAAGATGGGTCGAAGTAGAATCACTTAAGAACATGGGCGCCAAGCAAATAGCCAAATTCATTGAAAAGAACCTGATTTGTAAATATGGAATCCCACATCATATAGTGACAGATAATGGAGTTTAGTTCCAAGAAGAAGTAAAGACACTATTAGAGAAGTATGAAATTGAGCACCATAAATCTTCACCATATCGACCACAAGATAATGGGGCATTGGAAGCCGCAAATAACAACATCACGAAGATATTAGGGAAAATGGCAGAAAGCCATCATGATTGGGCAAGCAAGCTACAATATGATTTGTGGGGTTATAGGACCGCAACCAAATCTGCAAATGGGGCATTATTCTCCAGTCTACGGAATGGAAACTGTAGAACCAACGGAAGAAGAAGTGCAGTCATTGCGCATAATGATGGAATCCAAGATTCTAGAATGTCAATGGGCAGAAGATCACTATCAGGAATTAGCACTCTTAGAGGGAAAGAGGCTTAATGTCTGATTCATGGATCAATTGTATAAAAGGAGGATAGCTAATCACTTCAACAAAAGAGTTCATCACTTCAACAAAAGAGTTCATCCGAAGCTACTAAGAGTAGGGGATTTGATTCTGAAATAGATATGGCCAAACACTCATGACCCAAGGGGAGAGTTCAAGCCTATCTGGGAAGGCCCATTTCTGATCAAGAGAATGTTTTCTAAAGGTGTGATAAAGCTATCAGACATGGAAGGTAATAAATTTACTGAACCAGTCAATGTGGATAGACTGAAGAAATTTTATGCATGACTTGAAATGTGTATGGCAAAGCTCAATTAATACACCTTTTTTGTTCTTATTAACTTCAAATCATGTTTTGCTAAGTTTATTTTACTATGCAAATGTTGTGAATTTACTTTAATGTAATAGCATACTAGGGAATATATCAAGCATCTTCAAGCAATAAGACATTTCATTCATAATAAGTGCATACATTCATATAATTGCAATGTCAATAATTATCTAGTCTATTTCATTAGAAAGTAGGATAGAAGCATCTACATGCCAGGTCCTAATAAAAATCTAGCAGTTAACAGATTAGTCAACTCCGAATCAACACTAACTCCAGAATAAGCATGCAGCCAAGAGCGATATAAGTTTGAGGAAGAGGTATCGACCACATCAGAAATGGGCACAGTTGTGCGATTAGGCCAGGTGGAAATAAAGCGAGATAGAAATCGCTATGTAATATGGCCATCCTTAAACTACAGGATGGCTTGATGACGATTGTACTGTCTAGCTACTTGGCTGGGATAATAAGCCACCGCCATGGTCAAGCCGCACAGGGGCACACAGAGTATGTAAGAAGAAATTCTGACTCGCTCTATATACCACCACAGGGAAGTCCATCTGACTCCCTCGGAGTTGAGATATAGAAAAATAGCAGTCTAGTCTTCCACAACTCGCCAGTCAAAGGGGCAGTGACACTAAATATAGACTCGTGGTCTGTAATCGAACATCAGATGGTTCGACGGTGGATCCATCACTTGTAGCTTCTCAAAAGCCCACAACTGCAAATGCATTCAAGAAAAAAAAAAAAGGAAGAAAGCTTGTTAAGTCAAAAACCCACAAGGGTGGCTTAAGCAAAAATTAAAAGAAGAAGAAGAAGAAGAAGAAGAGAAGAAAAGAGCAGTAAAAAAGAAAAAGGAAGAAAAGACTCTGTCTAAGTCAAAAAACACCGCTCTAGGGCGGCTTAGGCAAAAGTTTTTTTTTTTTTTTTTTTTTCTTTTTTTTTTTTTTTTTTTTTTTTTTTTTTTTTTTTTTTTTTTTTTTTTTTTTTTTTTTTTTTTTTTTTTTTTTTTTTTTTTTTTTTTTTTTTGTTTTTTTTTTTTTTTTTTTTTTTTTTGTTTTTTTTTTTTTTTTTTTGTTTTTTTTGTTTTTTTTTTTTTTTTTTTTTTTTTTTTTTTTTTTATTTGTTTTTTTTTTTTTTTTTTTTTTTTTTTTTTTTTTTTTTTTTTTTTTTTTTTTTTTTTTTTTTTTTTTTGTTTTTTTTTTTTTTTTTTTTTTTGTTTTTTTTTTTTTTTTTTTTTTTTTTTTTTTTTTTTTTTTTTTTTTTTTTTTTTTTTTTTTTTTGGCATAATAATATAAAATAATAATAATATAATAATAATTAATAATATAATAATTAGTAAAAGAAAGAAAAATGCATTTTATTTGCAATAGAAGCAAACTCCATATCAGGACCAAGTATTGAGTTAGGCGTCCCGAGTATTTTTCTCCCAGTCCAAAATAATTTTTAGCCAGAACAAGTGGAAAAGTCGTGCGTCGCTTGCCATTTTGTCAAACTATGAAATAATAATAATAATAAGTAAAAGGAAAGGAAAAATGCATTTATTTGCAATAGAAGCAAACTCCCTATCAGACCAAGTATTGAGTTAGGGTCCCGAGTATGTTCTCCCAGCCAAATAATGTTTTAGCCAGAACAAGTGGAAAAGTCGTGCGTCGCCTTGCCATTTGCTCAACTATGGGCACCAACCTAAGGCTGTCATAGCTGTCAATGCCACTAAGTAGCAAGTACTGACTAAGAATGCAAAAACAGACAAGTGGAGGCTAGTACAGGCTAGTACGGTCCATACTCAACACACCATCTATAAGCAGTCGCAGGGGCACGACATCAGCTCCAAAGCCATAAAATGGTATCTCATAAGCCAAGAAACCGAAAACAGGCAGAATCAGCGAAGCAAGGTCAACATCCAGCCAAGGCATCACAAGAACTTCTTCCACCACGGGTATTCTCTCAGAAATAATGTTGAGTTCTTCAAACAACGGACAAATCTCGAAGTCATTGTGGCGAATAAGTTATCTGGAAAATCAAAATGGTTAATCAACCATTGCAACAATCCAGGCTGAATCTGAATGTTCTGATAATAGCTTAGCCCATTGAGTTCGAATTATGAAAGCAAATCCCAATCTTCATGGCTAAGACTGCGAAATAGTGCTTCAAATGTAGGCGCTAAGGACCGACCTATGGAAAATGGGAAAGAAATGGAAATTTTGGGGAAGTTTTTAAGTGAAGACTTCATATGGAATGAGAAGAGAGAGCTTCTGTAACGTGTAAAATTTTTATGGGCTTTTATAGCAAAGAAATGAAATGACAGATTGACAACTAGCTGCCACTGCAGCACTAGTGGCACACTCCATTAATTAGTAGGCAGATGGAGAAAATTCTTGTTCTGTTGCTTTTCAGTTCCAAGATTCAACAGGTGATGCAATTATCAGCTATAAAGGGTAAATACACCAATATCACTCAAAAACATGTAAAGTTGCCATTTGCCTCCTCATAAATGAAAATAATCATTCTTTACAAAAGCATTCCCCAAACTGGCTCCGAATACAAGAAAGCAAGAATAAAAGAAAAAAGAAAGACAAGGCAAAAATAAGTTGGGGTAGCCAGCTCAAGACATATTGGAAATCATCTCCTCCGAGTCCTTGATACTAGATTCCTCAGTCTCCTCAACAACAGTTGGCCGGTGTCTAGCTCTGCAACCAGCAGCCCACCACACTGCGTCCCTCAGCCTGGACTAGTAGGAGGTGCAATGCTAGCTCTCTGCATGCGTCAATAAATGCACTTTATGCATACATGGCATATGAGTTGCATGTTTTCTCTTGTGTTGTATTGTTTATACTTACTAATACGTGCTCATTCGAGAGCCTCGCCACTGCCGACTCAAGTGCGCTACCTCATATAGTTAGCACAACTCATTATAGTCGTCGATGGACACTTGTAGAATAAGACAGGCAGGGGGGAATAATAATCAAGCAGAATAATAGAGGTAGCTATTAAAATAAAGAGCAAAAATTACTCACATGGGTGCAACCAGGTGGTGACATCCGGTATGGACGCACCAGAGGCATCTCCAGCATACCCTATGCAGTTTAACCCATGCGGTCTAGAATAAAGGAGAATGAGGCACCTGGCCCGTGCTTCAGTATATCGACAACAACATTCGTATTCGGGGCTCTGGGCTTGGAACTTCTCCTCACGTGCTGCCACATTGTTGCTGCTGCTACAGGGATAAAGCACAGTTTGTGGATAAAACACACTAGGGCAAAGCCAAGAACATAATGAAAGAGATAAAAAAAACTAACCTGTACCACGGCAGTGCCCTGGCCTCTGTCCAACTCGTCCCGCCTCAACAAAAGGATCAAACTCGATCGCAGGAGGGATGTGGACCAGGAGCTGTGTCCGCACAAGTACGGCATAGGCGCCAAGCATAAAGGCTGCTATATGATCTATGGCAGCTAATCCTCTCCGAGCAGTTGCGATATCCTGCTCCAGCCGGATGGATCTGGTGGATAACATGTAATATGGGACGTCATGAGGAATTGTCCTCCGATTCTGGCCAAGCTCCCACTCATATACCCTCTCTCCAAGGTAATACATATCATAGAACAGTCCTGAAAGGAGGAGACGTCTATGCTAATAGATGACAGCTGCCTGAACAAAATCGAAAAAGTCAGCTGGATGTCCCTATGGATATCTCTCTATCTGCAAAATTACAAAAAAAAAAAAAAAGAAGAAAGAAGAAAAACAACAACAAGAATAAGAAAAATAAATCTAAAAAAAAATAATAAGAAGAAGAAGAAAAATAAAAGGGGGAGGTAGCGACTTACCCGATCCCAGCTCGAGTGGTTCAACAGCTACCGGAACATCACAACGTCAGAGTTAGTATGAGAGTACCTCTTACTGTACCGCTATGCTCGGCCTCAAGGAAGATTCCTCACATTAACATCCCCCTCGAAGCTGAACAAACCAAGGATGGGGAGGACTTTGTGCTCACAAGCCCAGATCTGTACTAAAAATAAAGCGAAAATCAGTAAATAAGAGGACAAGCAAGAAAGCAGAGAGCACAAAATAACTAAAAGATGTGTTCTGTACCTCAATGACCTGCTTGTAGCCAACCTTCAACTACTCTCCTCGAATGCACAGGTCCATGCCATAGTACAGATAAAATAGAGCAGCAGCTCCCCAGTTGAACTGCCTAGTGGCATCCAGGTCTTATAGTGGTGATAGCAGCGCTAAATCTGCATCGTTACCATGGTTCGTGAACAAGGTAGTTAACAATAGATAAAACAAGAAGGCTCCTGATAGTGAGTATAGATGCTCTCATACCTGGCCCTCTGATTGGAGATAATGGGCTCCACTCTAATCACAGCTCGGAGGCTCACCCATAGGCCTAGATGATCTAGTGTCCTCATCCGGTCATCGAAGACCACGGACTTTCCTCTAAACCACAGTCCCGTTATAGAAGCAAAGTCCACCAGCGTGATAGTCAACTCGCTGAATGGCAGATGAAATGTATGTGTGGTATCCATCCACCATTCAATCAGCTCCAGTATGCTAGAAAGCAAGGTCTGCCCCTGCACCTTGGGAATAGTGTCCACAAAACCACCAAAGCCTGCCTCCTGGACACGCTCTTATACCTGCTCGAGCAATCAATCAAACCATCCACCAGCCGCAAAGGTGTTGCCGCTGGATTTCCCGGGCCTTGCGCCCTTGTGCAAAAAAATAAAAATAAATCACTGTTAGTATGCTAATAAAGTGCAAAGGCACGTCTTGGGTGTTCTGATGCAGATAAGTAAGGAATAAAACGACAAAGATCGCATGAATAAGGTGTCACACAAACACTATGCGCGAGCCGCAGAGAAGTGGCGCAAGACACTGCTTGAGTGGTGCACGCCACAAGTCCTATGGAGCATGCCACAGGCCTGCAGCCTAGCCAAACAACCCTCAAAGAGGTGCATGCCACAGCGGCTTGTCATAGACCCAACTCACCCAAAATGTCCAAACAGGTAAAATTCTACCTAGTTTCTGATTTTCTAAGCTAATGTTTGCATGTTTCTAGCCTTAATAATGTAGGAAAAAAAATAAAGAAAATGTCAGAATTGTGCCCCAACAAAAGTGGTTGGGCAAATTGTGCTACAAACTGATTGTAGTACCTGCATCTGGAATAAACTCCCGTAACTTCATCTTGTGGCACACAGGTCGAGTCACGAGGTCGATCACAGCATCACTTAGAAGCCAATCCATAATGTTTCCAGCAGCCATGGGTTTTGGTTGCGAAAAAGAGAGAGAAAAAGAAAAGAGAGAGTTGAAGTTTGAAAGTTAGGTTAAAAGTGACAAATAAATGTCATTTTCAACTTTTATAAAGAATAATGGGCTCGTAGGCCCGACTTTAGTCTTCAGGCCCAGTTCGGCCCCAAGATCCATTAACCGTGATCAGCTCTCACACTTAGTCAACAACTCGTTAACGGTTAGTGGCCTAAGCAGGGGCAACACACCGTTGGCCACAGGTAAATTCCCTCGCTTGCATGCTGTGACAAAATTTTCAATAAATTCAAAAGAAAAAAAATAAAAAAAATTCACAAAAACACATATAACTCCATATAAACTCACATGCACACATGAGATCATATGAATTCACACGAATTAATGCAAATTCATGCATTGTTATGCAAATTCACATGTCACATGCGCACGCTTTTTCGAGCCTAATAATAGGATTTCTAACAATAACCGACAATGAGCTTTTTTTCCCTTATGTTGCCAAAATCATTTTTGCAGGTATCTCCCAAAGTGGAGCATTCCAAGCCCTAAGTTCCCTGAGGCAAGAAAACCAAAGCCCTTCAAAGAAGGCACCATTCAAAGGGTAGCCTCCAAAAAGAGCATTTCAGAATCAAGTCGGCAAAAGTGGTGCACCCAAAGCCATCACAAGTGGCACACCCAAAGTCATCCAAAGTGGCGCACTAGGTTGACCAAAGTGTCATATCCATTCATCCGTTGAAGCCGTCCAAAATGGCACACCCCGAAAACCATCCCAAGTGGCGCATCGCATTTTGCCTCTCACCATCCAAAGGACAACCTCTGAAAGGAGCATTTTAGAATAGAACCATCCAAAGTGGCACATCAGGTTGACCAAAGTGTCATATCCATTCGTCCGTTGAAGCCGTCCAAAGTGGCGCATCCCGAAAGCCTTCCCAAGTGGCACATCTCATTTTGCCTCTCACCATCCAAAGGACAACCTCCAAAAGGAGTATTTTAGAATCAAGCCATCCAAAGTGGTGCACCAGGTCGACCAAAGCGTGGTATCCATTCATTTGTTGAAGCGATCCAAAATGGTGCATCCTGAAAGCCATCCCAAGTGGCACATCTCATTTTGCCTCTCATTGTCTAAAGGACAACCTTCGAAAGGAGCATTTCAAATTCAAGGCGTCCAAAGTGGTGCAGTGGGTCAACCAAAGTGTCGTATCCATTCATCCGTTGAAGCTGTCTAAAGAGTCACACCCCGGAAGCCTTCCCAAGTGGCGCAACTTATTCAACCTCTCACCGTCCAAAAGACAACCTCTAAAAGGAGCATTTTAGAATCAAGCCATCCAAAGTGGCAAATCGGGTTGACTAAAGTGTCGTATCCATTCATCCATTGAAGCCGTCCAAAGTGCTGCACTTTGGAAGAGTCCTAAGTGGCGCATGTCATTCCGTCTCTCACCATCTAAAGGACAACCTCTAAAAGGAGAATTTTACAATCAAGCCATACAAAGTGGCACAGCAGGTTGACAAAAGTGTCGTATCCATTCATCTATTGAAGCTATCCAAAGTGGCGCATCCCAGAAGCCATCTCATGTGGCGCATCTCATTCTGCCTCTCACCGTCCAAAGGACAACCTTCAAAAGGAGCATTTCAAAAATCGGGTTCACCAAAGTGTCGTGTCCATTCTTCCGTTGAAGTCATCCCAAGTGGCACACCTCGAAAGTCGTCCCATGTGGTGTATCTCATTCAACATTCCATTGCAATTTATCAAAGTCGCCGATTAGTGCGGATAGCTACAGACGCCGCCAATAACCACCACAGCGCAATTCGTCCGCCTAACAAATGTCGTAGTGGTAATCCACATCTAATCAAAGTCACCAACTCATGCACTTCATTCGCCTTGGCCGTTCATGCAACGCAAACCAGGTAAGTATTCTCATGCTTAAGCATCTAATTTACACTTTGATGGTTATCAAAGTGGGGGCAGACTGTAGACACTCAAATTTCGCCCCTAACAGGTTTAGTGATGATACACTGTTTTTTATATAAAATTGGATCGAGATTCTTGATCAACCCAATTTTTGGACCAATGGTCTGTGGCTGAGATTATCTATGTGTTTAAAGATTTTTACTTTTTCGGGTCACTGGACATTTCATGGCGAAACCAGGCCCAGAAAGCACGTTGGGCCTGCCTCGCATACTTCCCGGTGCACTGCCTTGTTTTACATGCTATTCGATCTGTTTTAGTGAAAGTGGGCCCGATCCTGTTGTGGGGCCCGACAGTGGCATTTTTGCCACATTAATGCTAGATGGGGCCACCCCACCCTCAAATGTTTATAAATAGACATTGGCGGTGAGCCAAGAGCGGACGATTTTTTGGTTCACTTAAGGAAACTCTTGAAATTTCAAAAGTCAATCTAAGAAATCAAAGAAAATCGTTGTTTCCCTTTATTCTAAGATATTGATTCATTGATTCTTTAATCCAAAATCCTTAAGGACATACTAAAAATCCCAAAAACACAATTTTAATTTACAATCTCAGATTATTGGATCAAGAGCCAAAGAGTTTAGGTTTCTTCATCCATTTCTATTTAATCTTTAAGGGAATCCCCAAGAGGTAATTTTTGAGAACCTTAAACTCATTTCGCCATCTATTTCTTTTCTTTTTTAGTGTTATAAACACCTGTTCTGGGTCTGGTTGTGCGGGAAACCTAGGATCAACTATAAAGCAGTTTCTGTGCCTCTATGGTGAATGGCCTAAGCAAGTGACGTAAGCCACTATGTGTGGCATGCGCCACAGGCTTGTGGTTCACGCCACATGAGCCTAGGATTCCCTAGTTTTGCCTTGTTCATGCTAAAAGCCTTCCTGATCGGGGAAAGGCCCTACACCCCAACAATAATAAAAAAAAAAAGAAAAAGAAAAGAAAAAAAGGGAAAAACCGCTAAGTCGAAAACCCGAAAGGGCGGCTTAGGCAAAAGTCGGGGCCTATGAATACTCAAATTTTCAGGCTCAAAAAGCCAGTTTTCCCGAACTGCAAATAGTCCGACCGGACCAGAGGCCATTTTGGAAATTTATCGAAAGTATGCCAATACGGTACTTAAAACGTCCGGGACATCGCAAGGATCGCGGAACTGGTCCCGGAATATATATGCCAATATGGTACTTAAAACGTCCGGGACGTTGCGAGGATCGCGGAACTGGTCTCGGAATTTTTTTTGGAGGTCCGGAACTCTAGGAAAAGCCTCCGGAGCGAATTTTGTCAAAACCACCGGCACGGCGGCTCCGCCGCTGACCTCCAGCGGCCCTGCCGCCGGACACCGGCGGCCCAGCCGCCGAGACCCCGGCGGCCCAGCCGCAGAGCACCGGCAGCCCGGCCGCCGAAATGTCCATTTTTTGCCTATAAAAAGTGGCCCCGACCCTCCGTTTTCTTCACACTCAGTCTGTGTTGACGGACGCTCCCTCCGTTTTCAGCACGTTCAGTCTGTGTTGAACGGACGCTCCTTCTCCCTACGCTCTTTGCGATTCTTTCTGCTTTCTTGCATTTTTTTTTTTTAGTTGATTTTTTTTAGTTTGATTTTATTGTTGTGATACTTGGTCACTTAAAATTAAATTAAAATTAATTCCCTTAACGAGGAGCTTAACCTGGATTAGTTTATGTATGCATTTGTGTGATTGTATAGGTGAGAGGGTTATCTAAAGCTACTCATCGAGTTGAGACACTCACCACTATCTCGATTATTTTTTTATGTTTCAGTTTTTCTTTTTCTTCCTCCAACCTCTACTGGAACCAATCTCCTTGAAGTGAAGGATATATAAATACTTGGGCTAATGAATTTTCTTTCCAAATTTTGTAAAATGTATAAAATTTACATAGAGTTTGGCAATTACATAGGCTAAAGTGTTAAATAAAATTCCATAAAATTTTGTATTCAAGTTGTATTGATTATAGATTGAACTGTGGATTTGTTTACATATCAATGTAGGGCTAGGTTAAAGTAGTAGAATATAAGAGTTATTATATAGTGGGCCAAAGGTCCAATTGAATGGGATTGAGCTTATCTATTCTAATGACTATTTAGCCTTACTACAGGCTTAGGTGGTCTTAAACTTACCCAAGTCCTAATGGTGGTCTGGTCCAGAGAAATGGGTCGTGACAAAAGACCTGTTAATTATTTTAGCCACATCAATTTTTCGATAGTGTTAATCACCAAAAATTGATCGGAGGGTGTTTAGTGTTATAAAAAATGAAATTATGGGAGTTTTATGTTAGAAATTGAAGTTTTGGGACAATAAAGTGATAAAATCTTAAGTTGAGGAATGTTGTATTAAAATAAGCCTAACTTTAGTGCTTGAACTTTGTGTTTTTTCTATTTTTGTATTTTGCTGGAAAACTTTGTCAATTGAGTGATCATACTTGCAAAAATTTGCAATCATGTGATTGCAACTGATTTTAATTGTCGGAATGTTGAACTTGCAAAAATTTGCAATCATGTGATTGCAACTGATTTTAATTGTCGGAATGTTGAGTCAACATATATGCAACTCGTTTTAATAGCTAGCAGCTTACGTGAATGTATCTAATTCTACTTCACACAAACATGTGACTTGCATGTGATTTTTTACCATTATATTCCTTTTTTACCCTTCATTTATTGATTCGGCATTAATAATTATTTTTTTCATCAAGTAATAATTCTAATCACTTTATAAATGAATTCATTGTAAAAGTAGAAATCAGTGAACTATTTGAAAAAGGGATGTCCAGTAGCCCATATATGAATAATATCACTAAAACATAATAGTTCTGAAAAGGGATAATATTATTTTTGGTGCCTGAACTTGTCATTTTTTCTATTTTGATGTCTAAATGGAAAATAGTGATGGTTGAGGGCCTAGACTTGCATTTTTTTTTTTCAATTTGGTGTCTCCTAATTAAAAGGAAAACCAGATTGTCTAATATGATGAAGTGGGGCCCACATATGTCTACATGTCTGCTTATATGGTTGAATGTTAATCATGTCAGCTGTCCAATATGGCAAATATTATTAAATTACATATTATCCCTTATTTGTCAATATTTTGTTTACTTACGCAACAATTTACAAGAGAAAAATATGCTATCGTTGCGTAAATAAACAAAATAAAATAAAATCTATTATCATCCCTACTTTGTCTCTTATTCCGCTCTTTCTCTACTACTAAAACCCCATTGCATCTCCTCCTTCATTATTGAGGTTTATCAATTTTCTACCATTGACGACAATAGTATCAATAATAGTGTGCTCTCCAGCCCATTTCTTTTATCTTTCACC
This sequence comes from Jatropha curcas, assembly GCF_014843425.1. The sequence continues at coordinate 80,582 of NW_023591558.1, read as the reverse complement.
TCTGCTTACAGACTCAATCCTCTTCTCTTCTCCCAACGATATCATTGCAATGCTATGTCCCACTTTCATTTCCCTCTTCCTACGCTTTCATTCTTCTATTGACGCGTGTCTTTATGCCCCCGCCTAACCCGATGAGGATACCAGGACGCAGAATAAGGAATCATGGTTATCTGGAAGTCTTTAAACCAAGGATAGAAGTAAGAAGATCACGGTTGCTGGAAGTCTTATAAACCAGGGATCGGAATTAAAACCAAATCAAATGGAAGTATGATATGCAATAGAGTGTGTGTTGGCCGTCAGCTATATAGGTGTATATCGGAAGTGATTGTTTGCGTTCACCAAACTCAATTAAGGTATGTCATCTGAAGCCGACAAGTAACAGTTTTAGCATTCTGTTTGGATCAGTGGCACTGTCCAGAAGAGTGAGTTGCGTCATGCACCTTTCGAGCTCGTTCACGGCGAACCCGTTAGATGCGTGACGTAGCATATACTTCGTTCCCTAACCTCATTATAAATACTTTGCGCTTTTATTATAAGTGCAAGAAGGGTTCTTTGAGAGAGATTTTGAGGTAGAATGGAAGAGAGGAAAAATATACTGTAGAAGGCTACAGGTTTCCATACAAAAAGACTCCATTGAGATCGTTATTTTGAAGAAAGATTAGATTACGAAGATTAATTTATGTGAAAACAAACATAAATCACAGCAAAAGAGACAAGAGAGAAAACAAAAGAGAGAAAGAGAGTTTTTCGTTAAATACTTGCAAGTAAAAGACTTCTGGGACTTGAAACTTGGTCATAATTTATTAGTTCTGATTGTGTGCAATCCTCAAATTATGAGGTTAAGTTAATATCTAGAACTTTTCTGGATAATAAGGGTTTAGTTATTTATCGTTGAATTATTTTGTTGAATTGTTTATCCCTAGAATTGTAGTTGAACGGTACTACAGGAACTTCCACCTGCCTAATTATGACGTCTGGTTATATAAACACAGATATTTGATAAAAAGGAAAATGTAAGGATTGTCTTGAGAAAGGTAGTTCAAATGTGAGAACACAGTACGCAGTGTGCATCACACAGCTACAGATAGCTGCGTTGACGGAATCTGTTCAATGTCAAATGAAGAGGGGGCTGTGACATTTAACCGACTAGTTTGCTGAGGAACTGTTTGTGTTTAATGTTTATTTGCTTTAATCTTTTTTACTAAGATTAAATTTCAAATAAACGTCTGATCAGGAACTAAGGTTTTTCCAAAGGTCACGAACAGCATGGCTCACACAACTATGAGTTGCGCACTGGTTGATGCGACTGGTCTCTTCAATTATGAACAATGCAATACGGCAACATGTTTAGGGTCAGAAAAATTGTCATTTGTTTATTTTTGTTGCAAAGTCAAATAAAATGAAAGTTCTTTTATAAATTCAAAACACACCAATTAGTAGCAGAATCAGATTGTCCGATTTAAATAAGCAGATTAATTTGTTATGACCCATAGGCTCGATTTATCGGAGATTTCTCAATAAAGGGGTTTAGTCAGATCTAAATGGGCTAGAGAATGTAATTTAGGCTCGGTTTGGTGCCCTCGTTTAACTCTACAAGGAGAGCGCGTCTTATTGATATATTCCTAACTTGATGGCGAGAAGTTGGTTGGATTGTCGGGAAATGATTTGATGAATGGCAATGATGATTTATGGGACGGCGTATTAATATGATTTCGGCACATAGGACTCGAGTTGGATTTATTCGGGAATTGGGTTTTGTAATATTAAATTTGGGCTTTCCTAATATAAAAAAAATTAAGAAATTTGTAGGGTTAAAAGAGGCCGGTTTTTTCTCGGAGCTGTTCGGACTCAGACAGGCCCGTATCCAGATTCCTTATCCAGAATTGCACTTGTAGAAGCCTAGACCAGTTCTTTTTTCAAATAATTAGGCTTAAATTAATTCATGAATAAATGAAGTCATTTTAATTGGGAAACTGATCATGTGCCCAGAAAAAAATGGTGTGACTTAAGTGTTTATAAGTACGATATATTCGGCTCATATGTGTGTTAAGGGTTTGTCAGCCACATTTTATAAAGATACATATTCATAACAAATAAAAAATTAAATGAAAACGAAGTGTTCTTAGTGTTCGTCGGGCGGTGCGGAAAAACATCTTCGCAGGTAATAGTTCGTGTCGCTCGAGGGCGGTGCGAAAACATCTTCACAGGTAAAAGTTTATGCAACTCCACTGACTACCATTGGTTTCCTTAAAAGAAAAAAAAAAAAAGAAAAAAAGAAAAATGTGCCCCTTTTTATGTACTTAAGAATCTGAAACACCAAATTCTCAACATCTAAATAGGTTATTAAAATCAATGCCACATAATTTTTACTAACGTAACTTAACATTTTCTTTTAGCTATTTCATTTTTCTTTTTTCTTGTTTTGGATTATTGACCGGTAAGAAGACAAAATCTTATTCTTTTTCTACTAAATTATTTAAGTGCATTTTTAAGAATGCATTTCATGAAATTCCAATTTAATTTCTTAATATTGTTTCTCATTTTCAGATCTTGAATTAGTTAGGGATTTAGATTGTGTATTAGTTAGGGATTTCACAAAGTTAGTGTTTGAGCTGAGGTTAATGAGGTTAAATCGATAATTTAACCATATTTACCATGTTGGACAGCTAACAGGGATTAAAAGTCAGCCATATAAGCAGCATATAGGTATAAATGGGCCCCACTTCGTCCTATTAGACAATCCGGTTGTCTACTTTATCAGGAGACACTAAATTGGAAAAAAATACAACTTTAGGCACTCAATTTTCACTATTTTCCGTTTAGACACCAAAATAAAAAAAAAAAAAAGAAAAGTTTAGGCACCAAAAATAATATTATTCCTTCTAAAAAAATAAACAAAATTTTCAAGTATCTTCACATAAACAAATAAAAGTTCTGATTCAACCAAACATTCTTTAAAATGCACATGCGAAATAGAGGAAATAATTTTTTCTTACCCATAGCAATAATTCTAAAATCAGAATCAATTTCTTCAAATACTGCAAATTCAAAGCATAAAACTTGACTTTAAACGAAATTCAATTAGCAAATTCAAGGCCTTAGAAGTTATGATTCAAATCTAAGAGCGTTGCAGTGATCAACACATGTGAGATTGTGGAAGCATCATCCGAATTTCGATTGGTATGCTCTAAGACCAAGTTTTTAGTTTTTGGTATAAGTTCCAAGTTTAAATTTATTGTGTTATTTAGTTGATTTCAAATAGATAGTTAATTGCGGGATTTTGAAATGTTAGGTTTTGAAGTTGTGAATTAGTTGGAGATTTTAGAATGATTTAAACATAGGTTTCAGTTGCTAGAATTTAGAACTTTATTAGATGCATTTAAGTGTATATCATAGGTTTCAGTTGCTAGAATTTAGAACTTTATTAGATGCATTTAAGTGTATATTTGGAACTAACTAGCATGATAAAATAATCAGGATTATTATTAGTATGATTTAAAATTAATAGAAGTTTTGGTTTTACACATATATATAAAACCTTGAATTAGTTACTTTATAACATGAAACATGAACCTAGTAGCAAGTAGTTGGCTATCTATTAACTTAACTAAATTGCAAATTAGTTGTTATTTGGAAATATATGGATACTTTAAACTAGTTGGATGTGGAGTTTAGGTAAATGTTTATATTCATTCATTAGTCACTTTATGAATCAGCTGAACCTTAGATAGTAAGGAAATTTTTGTGTAAGTAGTAAATGGCCAATAATGATGCTTAAGCTTGGATTATTAATAACCAAAGCTTTGTATTGTGATTAGATATTTATACTATTACTTAATATGGAGGAAGGGAAATTAGTTTGTTGATTGCCCGTCGGATGGGCTGTGTGAATTTAGTGAATGCTTAGATGAATAAATAATGGTTATGGCGGACGAGATTAGTGGTTGTAAATTGCCCGATGGATGAGCTCTGAGAATTTGTCATTGAATTACAATTTTAAACAGGTGGTTTAGCTAATATCTAGGTAAGGTTCTACAGAAATTTCGATAGAATCTAGGCTAATCATATTTAATAATTAAACCGATAGGTTTATTTAGATTATTTTTTTAATTGATATATTTAAAATAAAGTTCTTTAGTTATTTTTTTACTATTATTTATTTATTTACTTATTTATTTATTTATTTTTAAGAACCAATTATTATATTATACTATTATTTAATACTCTTGTGTTTACTTGAATTGGCATAGGGATGTTTATTTATGCTCTTGCATGCTAGTGTTTAATTACTTAATATGCTTGCATTTAATTGCAATGCCTGATTATTTGTGTTGTGATATTGCTATGCTTTTTTTGTGTGGAATTAGGATGAAGTGGGTCACCATATGTTTATGAGGGCGGTCGGCGATACCGTCGGCCAGGTATGGGGAGATCGGCGCCCCCGTGTGCATCTGATGATATGATATGCATGATATGGAAAACTATAGGGTGGCCTCCTATTGGTATGGAAAAGAAAAGAGAGAATGGAGAGAGAATGGAAAAACAATGAGAGGGCTAGTCAAGTGAGGGTTAAACCGGTCGGCTATGTATGGGGGATCGGCTCCCTGGTGCACACGTCATGAGAGGATGGGCCATATGGGAGGATGACTCATCAAGGGTTCCGGTGATGCCACAGACCAATTTCCACGTGTGGACTCATTCAAGGGTTCCGGGATGCCACAGTACCAATTTCACGTGAATATGATTATGTGAAGGTGTTATAATGTAATTGCTGTTGTTGTGCCATTGCGTTGATCGCCTGAATGATCATTATAACGTAGTCAAATGGACTAGATTGATATATTTACACATTCGTGATGAATGCATGTGTGTGCAATAATTATTTTTCATTAATAAACTCACATCTCTCTTTATTTGTTGTGCAATAATTATTATTCATTAATAAACTCACATCTCTCTTATTTAAACTTTCAGGAAGTAGATTCTTCTATATCCCGGTTAAAGCTCTGTTCCTTTCACCACAGAGCTAGAAAAGAATTTTCTAATTTTAGAAATTAATTCATTAAATAGTTATATATATGAGAACTTATTTGTATTTATCTGTTAGTGAACTCCGCAGTTGTAGAAATTATGTACCTCCAGTCATGTATTAAAATAGGTATGATAATTTATGAGTCCCTAGATGTTTTAATTATTTTTCTCTTAGCATATATACTAGCAATAGCCCATATTATGAACGAGATGTATTATCGTTAGGCCCGAAGTACATTTTAGTCGAGACATCTAAGATTTGGCCAGTATTGTGTGCTTATTAGATATATACATATACACTCTAATTTATATGGGCTTACTGTTCTTAAGAATTTGTGTGTGGCATGTATGGGTTTTGCAGTTTAGGCTTACTACGGGCCTCGAAGGCCTTAATCTTACCTAGGCCCTAGTGCCGGTCTGACCCATGGAAACGGGTCGTGACAATATCATACAACTTATTACACTTAATTGAAAAAGAAGCGTGATTGGAAAAGAAGAAGCATGATTGAAAAAGAAGAAGCGTGATTGAAGAAGAGACATGATATATATCGACTGAAATTGTTAGTATCGTCTTTTTGCAATCTAAATTCTAAAAAACAACAATAAAAATATATATTAAAATGAAAAAATAAAAATTTATAGAGCACAATCAAAACTCAAAAAATTGAAAGCAAGATCATCCAAAGAAACAACAAAGCAATATGAAGAAAATCATTGTAAAAAAATCATTAAAAAAAAGAGATGTATTTATAGATATATGTATATAGTTATATAGATCTAGATAAGAAAAAAAATTTAAAAATTTAAAATTTAAATTCAAAAAAATTCAAAAGGTTTAAAGTTTTAAAAGACAATAATTTTAGATTAATTATTATTATTATAAAAACATTTAAAAGAACTCATCAAATAAAAAATTTCAATAAATAAGGTAGAAATTCAAAAATTTGTAAAAAAAGAGAAACAAAAATGCTTAATGGAGAGAGTGCCAAGTTAGATTCTTATATATAGTTGATTCTTATATATATAATATATAATATATATATATATATATATATATATTATATATGAATGCCTGAGATTCTGCGCGGGCATTTATCATATATATGTAATGCCTGAGATTCTTGCGCGGCATTTATCATTTTATTTCTTGTTTAGAATAGGTGAAAGTTGTTATAAATGCTTGTATTTGCCTCAAGAAAGGACATTCTCGTTATTTTCTCTTTGTATCCTTCAAATTCTTTCATATTTTACTTCTATCAATACCTAATAGTAACAACCAAGTAAAAATACAATTTATAAAAAGTTCAAATTTTAAAAATAATAAAAAATCTTTACAATTGAGTCCTAATATCATTTTAATTTTTATAAATATTTTCTTTCTACACTCTTTTATGTATATCATTATATTTTTAAATTTATAAACATATCTTCCTATTTTTTATATTTAGCACGTTTCTCCCACATTTTTATTTACTATATTTTTAAGAGTCCATCTCCTCGTGTCTGTTTTTCCATTTTTCACATTTCTTCATTTCCATTTTCGTGCAATCTAGATCAATACAAAAAGCAATTTAAGATGATGTTTATTTGTACAACTGTTCGGACCTTCGTGAATAGGGTAGCAGGAGATATCAGCTCAACTAAAAAGCAAAATCGGTGTCATCAAATGAATCTTGGAAGTGCGAGGATCATGAAATGGTACCCATTTTAGCTAGGATGCTTATAATCATCGGAAACCATAGATTTTGGTTTGGTTTCCCATAAAAAAAAGATGACCAAAAAATTAAAAACAAAACCATTGAATTTCTCAGGATGCAACGGATCTTTTTATACCTATATTGGTCAGTGAAAATGGTTGAAAAACAGCAAAAAGATGTTGAAAAGCTTGAGTTATGCGATCCATGATTTCACCACCCCAAGACACCGATTGGAAGAAAAAAAGAGTTGCATCTTATCAATTAGTGCAAGAACTCGGGGAGAACTGAATTGAATTTTTACCAAATCTAGACTCAACTGTTCGTAAATGATTTGATTTCTTTATAGCCCAAACCACTACCAACCCCGTCTCTATGAATAATAATTATTATTATAAATGAATTTTTACATTTTCAAATTTTAAATTTTCATTCCTTTGGAGCTTGGATATACAGTTGTAATGAATATATGGTTTACTTTTAATGAATATACAGTTGTAATTATTAAACATTATAGCCCAGTATATGCTTGGCATGGGCAATAATCTTTATATATTTTATTTTTTAATGGATTGTTAACATATATATTATTTTATTATGGCAATCATTTTGTATATTCAATTAGTTTATAAAATAATTAATTCTAAGCATTCACATAATTTTGAATATATTTTATATAAATATATTGATATATCCTACAATCTAAGTATATTAAATTAAAATAAATAAATAAATTACAAATAAAAATTACTCCTTGATCTACTATCAAATGCTCTACCGTTAATCTAAGTACACATTTGTTTTACTTTATTACGATTTTAAACACGTAATAAAGATGCAAGATACTAGAATGAAAAATGCGTAACTTTTTATATTGTAGTAACATTAAAAATGTGTACCTTCTATCAATATGGACAAAATAATGAACTAACCTTAATAGTGTCTATCAAATAGCAAAATTAGTATTGATTGTTAATATATGAGCAATTCAATAGCTCAAATTGTCTATCCGTTAGCAAAAATAATATTGCTTGTTAGTATACGAGTAACTAAATATCTAAATTATCTCGTTTACATACATTTGTGTTTAGTTTTCTCAAATATCTCATCAGCATGGGCCAGTTTCATCATGAAATGCCCGGCAACTCCAAAAAGTAAAAATGATTAAACACGTAGATAATCTCAGCTACGGAGCATTGGTCTGAAAATTAGAGCGATTGGGAATTCCGGTCCAATTTTGTACAAAAAACGGTGTATCATCACTGAACCAATTAGGTCAAAAATTTGGGCGTCTACAGTTTGCCCCCACTTTGGTAATGTTTTGCTTTTTAAGCAAAATATCATCAAAGTGTAAAGTAGACGATTAAGTAAGAGAATACTTACCTAGTTTGCGTTGCATGAACGACTTTAATGAATGAAGTGTGCCATTTCGGCAACTTTGTTGATGTGAGTTACCATTATGACATTTGTTAGGTGGATGAATTGCGCCGTGGTAGTTGTTGGCAGCTTCTACGGCTATTCGCGCCAATCGGCGACTTTGATAAATTGCAAGGGTTGTCCTTTGGACATGAGATGCGGAATGAGATGCGCCACATGGGATGGCTTCCGGGATGCACCACTTGGGACGACTTCCGGGGTGCACCACTTGGGACGACTTCAACGGATGAATGGATACGACACTTTGGTCGACTCGATTTCTAAAATGCTCCTTTCAGAGATTGTCCTTTGGACGGTGAGAGGTAGAATGAGATGTGTTGCACTCCTTGATTACCCGCAAGTATACGGATCGCAATGCAGTAATAAAAAGATCGATCTCACGAGGAACATGTTATGTCCACTCTACTACTTATCCTTAACACTTATGTTTACAGCAATAAAACATGAAATGATTAAACTATAATCTTATTTAAACTTTAATTAAATATGCTACTTAATTTTTATTGAATAAGAGGTAGTAGAATACTTAGAAGAATTGATTATGCAATGGATTTTCTTTTTCTATAACAAAAGCGTATAACATGCAATAAATGATTCTTTAATCACATATGGTAAAGTATAATTCAACCTCTCGGTGTAGAATTATTCTATTTATTATATGTATCTCTATATACAACAATTTCCTTACTTTATCAAATATTAATCCTAATTCTTATTCTTGGATTATCTCAATAAGATAGACTTAACTTAGACAAACTAAGTTAAAGATTCACATGCAAACCCATCTAACTAAATTCTATCTCTTTTATCTTTACTAAATTATTTCTTTCTGAGAATATAATTAAGTAAACTTGATTAAACAAAGACCAAAAGATAACTTAAAGAAACTTTTATTGATTCCTAATTCTTATTCTTGGATTATCTTCCAATATAAGATAGATTACCAGGTACTTTAGATCCAAACTAAGTTAATAGATTCACATGCAAACCCATTCTAACTAAATTTCTATTTCTCCTTTTATCTTTTACTTAATTATTTTCTTTCTGAGAATATAATTAAGTTAAACTTGATTAAACAAAGGACCAAAAAGATAACTTAAAAGAACTTTTATTTGAATTGAAACCAAATAATATTGTTGCTTTGCATAAAAAAAAACTAATGAAGAACAACATACAAAAAGTCTTTAATAAAACAAGAAGGAAAGATGTAAGTAATCAAACTCAAGCCTCCGGAGGCGGCATCACACCCTCGAGGAACTTCTTTGATGTTCTTTGCACAACATAATTAAGTGACTCCCGTCAACACTTTATTTTAAGTAACTTATTATTTTTTACTATATTCTTACTATTGCCTTTTCTTCTATCTTTTTTTCTTCTTTTTTGAGTGTGTTTCCTCTTAATTTGGATCTTTTCTTGAGTGTGTTCCTCTTAATTTGGATTGCAATTTATAGAAGAGGAAGAGGATGTTGGTTATGATGGTGATTGGCTGGCCAAAGGGTGCTTCAGATGACTTCTGTTGGGAGAAATTTCGACCTGTTCATGGAAGGACACAACTTTCTGGTGAAAAGATAGTAGTTGAAGTCTTCTGGAAAAGCGACTTACGCTCGCGAGTTTAAAGGTCACGCTCGCGATCACTCTTTATGATCTTTCTGCCTCTTCTGGAGTCCTAATCACACTAGCAAGTTTTAATATCGCGCTCGCGAATTGGACCTGGTAATCTTCTGCCGTTTTCTGATGTGTTGTTCGCGCTCGTAAATTATAGTGTTGCGCTCCCAAATTCTGCCTGATGCCTTCTAGAACTTCTGCCATACAGATCATGCCCGCGTATATATGCGTTGTGCTCGCGAATTACCTTCTGTTCCCATGCAGCGCAATTTCATTCGCGGTCGCAAATTTGGCAGAAAACTCCTTTCCCATACTTAGTCAAATTTTGATCATTTTCTTCTTAAAAACAAGCCTTTCCAATCCTTTGTTCAAATTCATTCCTAAAACAACTTTAAACCAAAAACAACACAAGAAAATGTAAAATGTACCTCAAACACCATACGCTGTTAAACCCAGTAAGACACGCCAGATCCACCGAAGACAGCAGTGTACACAATGTAAAAGCCAACACTCAAAAAAAACAACACATTGCAATCATGCAAATCATGCGATTATAACTTTAACAAATTTTGCCCGCTTTGCGGGCGAGCTATCAATTCCCCACACTTAGCTTCTTTACTTGTCCCTAAGGCAAAACCATTCATCTTTTCTTTTTGAACTCATGTTGTCATGTCATGTTGATCATGTTTATTTTTACTCATTGATTTGGACTTCTTAAGTAATCTACCAAAAGATAAGAGATTGATTTGATTTTGAACCCAAGTATTATAAGTAAACATGGCATCTAAAATTTCAATCTAGCAAACAAAATCTTAGAGTTTAAAAATCTAGCCAAACTTAAAACATGAGATAGGCAATTCATCTTTCTTAGAATGTGAAATAGAAAGTATTTAGGACAAGTTTTCGCACACATGTAATGTTTGTCATCTCAAGGTATTCTTAGGTAACCTATTTCTATCATACAAAGTGGTTGCATTTTATGCTTCATACCACTTCTCACCTTTTACCTCTCTTGTATTGCATTTATTCTTCTCTTTTTTTATATATTATTATGGGAATATAAGCAATAAGTGGTTGCATTTTATGCTCCATACCACTTCTCACCTTTTACCTCTCTTATATTGCATTTATTCTTCTCTTTTTTATATATATATATATATTATTATGGGAATATAAGCAATAAGTGGTTGCATTTTATGCTCCATACCACTTTTCACCTTTTACAAAATGGATTTCCATTATTCCCTTAATCTTGATTTTTCTCTCGTAATACTCTCATCCTTTATTGATTTGAAACATACATGTATTATGGCTTTAGTTTCCCTTTTTTCCCTACTTCTTAGTCAAGTTAGGATTCATGCCTCTCTTGTGCCAAAATTATGTCTAGATAATTAACTAAAGATTTACAATTTTGCTAAAGAAACTTCATATGTCATGTTTTAAACCCTAATATCTAAGTTCATAATCAAATCTAAACATATAATCATTGAAATCTCTTAATCATGGTATATTATTCAAGACTTCCATTTCAAAAATCAAATCAAACATATAATCATGTGAGAATCTCTTAATCATGGTAGTATGTATTTCAAGACTTCCATTTCAAAAAGTGAAATAATAAGCAAATCAAACCATGGTAGGGGGGACTAAACATTGAACCAAGCAAAGAATTTGACTTTTTTTAATTTGTCAAAAATTTTTTAATTTTCTCCTTTTTTTTGTTTTTTTTTATATTATATATTATTCAAGACTTCCATTTCAAAAAGTGAAATATAAGCAAATCAACATGTAGGGACTAAACATTGAACCAAGGCAAAGAATTTGACTTTTTTTAATTGTCAAAATTTTTTAATTTTCTCCTTTTTTTTGTTTTTTTTTTATATATGAGAGAAATTAAGACAAATAAACACTTAAGACACATAGACACTACTCCCCCACACTTGAAAGGCACAATGTCCTCATTGGGAGAGAAGAAATGCTTACAACACAAATAACACATGCATGAAACACACATAACACAAATAGAAATGAAAATATAAACAAATGGGTGCAGAAAAACCTCATGCCTCTGGAGAATCCGGAGGTGACGGAGTGAATTTGATGTTCTGCTTCCAGAAATATGACATCCACTTCCATGCCATACTCTTGTGTTCTTTCTGAATGGTGTGCAAATGTTGCCCCATCTCAAAAACGGTTACTTGAAATTTTTCCTGGGACTGTTGTACTGCATCAACTCTACTCAAAACTTGCTTCCATCCAGCAACTTCATCTTCCTCTTCTTCCACTTGAGTGAAGGATGTCATTGGCGACTTCCCTTTCTTTTGTCTTATTCCTTATTCATTCACACGAGAAGTTCCTTCATCTCTATTACTTTAGCCCACTCTTCTCTCCCATGACTTCTAACGATAAACCATGGTATTACCATCCTTCACTTCATCTACTAATCTGGACTTCTTCAAGAAAGCACCATCCATATACCTGAAAATATCGGTTGGTTGTGCACGATAAGGTGGAAGAGGCATTCGGGCAGTATATGTTAGAATTGGTGTCATGCTACCGATCCCCAACGTAACCTTGCCTTGATGACGAGATGCATTGTAGAGTGTATTAAACATTATTCCTGAAACATGTACCCTCTTTCCCTGCAAAACAGTTTCCAACAAAAACAAATCCTTTGTTTGGACTTTAGTGGCTTCCACTCGTCCATACAAAGCGTACGGATATTTATGCAGATATAAAATACTTTCATCCTTAATCCACTTATTACCAACATTTCAAGCATTAAAAGATAGCTGACCTGTTAGCATTTCCCAAACTGAAGCAGCGTTCCAACCTTTCAGTTTAGAAGCAAACCCACTTTTGGGAAATCCTAACCACTAATGCATTTTATCATAGTCCAAAGTTAACTCCTCTCCATCTATTGTAAATTTTATGGCATTCTCTGTTTCATCAACCCATTCAAGGGTAGTTAACAACTGAAGACTTATTTTAGCATTCTCAAGAATTCTTAATTGATTATAGATTTCAAAATTAAGGATTTTCAGATATTCTTGAATTTTTTTCTAAAAGACCAGTATGCTGCAAAAAATTAGTGTCGAGAAGATACATACCAATAAAACTGGATTTCGTGAGGCATGTGAAACGTTCGCCCTCTTCCATAGTGTAGATGGGAAATGGCGCTTTGTACCTGGAAGCCAAATCTTTCTTTGTTGGAATAGAAAAAGATGAACCATCATTCTTTTTCCTTGCTTTTTGCTTGAACGGCGTAGTGATGATGAGAGTGATATTGATTGTAAAAAGCAGAAGATGGTTTTTCTTGTGAAGATTATTGCACTGGCAGATGTGGTGTTTGAAGAAAAATAAAATCCTTTATATAGACAATCTTAAGGAATGATAGGTAATGGAGAAGTTGGGAAAGAAAGTATTTGATTGGTTTTGAAAGGGTGTTTGCAGTTTTTGCAGATTTGAATACCTTGGGAAGGAGAAGAGTTGAATTAAATTTTGAAAGGACAATTTCTTATCTTATGTTCATTGGTCAGTCGCGCCTGTGAATCTGGTTTCGCGATCGCGACTTTAAGATTTCGTCTCGTGAATGATCATTGCAAACCTTCTGACTTCTTTTGCACCCTATTCGCACTCGTGAATATTTCTATCGTGATCGCGATCTTTAATCCAATCTCTCTGTCTCTTTTTTTACAGGTATCGTGCCTGTGCTTCCATGAATCGCGCTCGTGATGTTGTTCGCGAATATAAAGGCCAACTCCTCTGTGCTTAAAACTCAACCTTACGCACCCGCGCTTCCATAAATCGCGCTCGTGAAAGCTGTTTCTGCAAATATAAAGTTTGCTGCACACTTGAACTGAAATTAGTCCTTTTTATTATTTCAAATAACAAATAAAATAAAATAAAAATAAAATGAACAAAACATATTATATAAATGGAACAAAAAAAACATATGTATATATATATATATATAATATATATAATATATTTATATATATATATATTATATATATATTATATATATATATATATTTTCAACTCTAATGGCAACTCTAATGCTCCATGATCTAAAATTTTTCGACACTTCAAATCATCCACTCCACCTAGACTTCAATTTTTCAGGAAATAGGCCTAGTCGTGAATTAAACAACAATACTTTATCGCCTTCTTTAAATGACTTGATTCGAATATGAGTGTCATGCCATTTCTTAGTTCTTTCCTTATATAACTTGGCATTCTCATATGTTAATAATCTAATCTCATCATGTTCATTTAATTGAAGTTTCCTTTTACAGCCTGCCTTGTTCAAATCAAAATTCAGAGCTTTTATTCAAGTTCTAAAGGTAGATGACATGCTTTACCATAAATCAAATGGTATGGAGACATCCCAATTGGTGTTTTAAAAGCCGTTCGATATGCCCAAAGTGCATCATCTAATTTAAGTGACCAGTCTTTACGAGATGAATTGACAGTTTTTTCTAAAATCCACTTAAGTTCACGATTGTTTTTTCTAAAAATGCACACTTAAGTTATTACATTTTCTAAACATCTCACTTAAGTTCACCGATTTTGAAATTTCCACTCTTGACCCCACTAGTTTGTGGACGCTATGGTATGGAGTAGATACTCTTATGGTAATTACTCCATATCCTTTTTCAAAAGATCTCAAAAATTTATTTAAAAAGTGCGTACCTCCGTCAACTTTATTATCTGCCTCCGGGAACTTCCAATCTTGTAATTAGTGCCTCTTTAAAAACTAACCACCGGTACATTGGCGTTGTTTGTTACACAAGCTTGTGCCTCTACCCAGTTTGGGGAAACATTAATCCCACTCGGCACACCAAAAATATTAACTTTTACCTTGTGTGAAATTTAAGCAAGTCCCATAAATCGATCCCCATACCCATCGAATTAGTCCCCATACATCGAATATCTCTACTTCAAGTATGTTGGATAAAGGCATCTCATCTCTCCGACTTATGTTGCCGACCCTTTGACACCTGTCACAATAAGAGACAAATATACGGGCATCTTGAAACAATGTAGGCCAATAAAAGCCACTTTCTAAAACCTTTGAAGCAGTTCTACTTGTTCCATGGTGCCCTTCGTATGGAATCAAATGACAATGCATAAGTATACCTTGTATTTTCGTTTCCCCTACACATCTTCTAATCATACCATCCCCACATATCTTAAACAAAATACCATCCCCACATATCTTAAACAAAAATGGTTCATCCCACAAAAAATTTTTAACATCTGAGTAAAATTTTTTTCATTGTGCATAAGTCATATCAGGATGTATTATTTTAGAAGCTAGAAAATTTGCAATGTCAGTATACCAAGGTGTATGAACATGTTGTATTAACATTAAATTTTCATCTGGAAAACTTTCATTAATAACTGTAGACTCTCCTATTGGACCTTCTTCATTTTCTAGTCATGATAAATGATCAGCGACTAAATTCTCAGAACCCTTTTTATCTCTAATCTCAATGTCAAATTCTTGCAATAACAACACCAATCTAATAAGACGTGGTTTCACATCTTTCTTAGCAAATAAGTATTTTAATGCAGAATGATCAGTTAAGCAAAATAAGTATTTAAGCAGAAATGATCAGTTATAGAATGACTGGATCCCAACAAGTTATGCATATCATTTATCAACACGCATTTACTACGGCCAACATTTCTTTTTTCAGTAGTTGTATTAATTCATTTGAGTACTAGTTAGAACATGGCCTAACATAGTATATCAACATGCTTTCTAACATAGTATATCACATGCAATTTCTTATCATGTCTTTGCCCTAAAACACAACCAACAGCAACATCACTAGCATCACACATTATTTCAAATGGTGATCCCTAATCAGGTTTTGCATAATAGGTGCACTTACTAATGAATCTTTCAAAGTGTTAAAGGCATTTAAACAATCTTGAGAAAAATTAAAGGGTTCATCTTTAACAAGTAAGTTAGTTAATGGCTTAGCAATGATAGAGAAATTCTTTATAAATCTCCTATAAAATCCTGTATGGCCTAGAAAAGATCTAATTCCCTTAACCGTAGCAGGAGGTGGTAATTTTTCTATGACTTCTATCTTTGCCCTATCTGTTTGGATTCCATCTTTACTTATTTTTTGCCCCAAAACAATGCCCTCATCAACCATAGAGGCGCATTTTCCCCAATTTTAAAATAACTAAATTAGCACTTCACACACTCTCTTGCAATTAAGCACTAGGTTCCAAATTTTCAAACAACTTTTCAAAAGGACACATCCACCATATAAGTCAAAAAGATCATCCCCATGAATACGATCCATAAATTTCTTCTATGTAATTTCAATAAAAATGGCTGTTCATGGCAGTGTTGGAATGGTTTGCGCGGGTGCATACCAATAATTTCCAAAGGCATGCATTCTATATGGGAAATGTACTGAATGTGATAAGTGACAATATGTAGTTTTCCTTGGTCATTTGGGGAATTATATAAATCTGAAAACTATGCCGCCCGAATCCATCGAGAAAGCAACTAGAAAGTAGATGACCAGCAATCTTTCCAAACATTTGTCTATGAATGGCAAGTGGGAAAGTGATCTTTCCTTGTGGCTGCGGAATTTAGTTCCTATAAGTCAAATGCTACCCTCCAACCCGCAAGTGGTTCTAGTTAGGGATTTAGTTCACCATTTTCATTTTTTTACTACCAGTCATCCCTCCCTTTTTAGGAGAACACATGAATCGAGCTAACCCAATTTGGCTATCCGAAATTGGGGTGATATTACTCATGGCATCTAACAACTTTTATAATTTCCTTCTTCATTTCCTTCTTCACTACTTCTTTCATATTAGGATTAAGTCTCCTTTGTCTTTCTGCCCTAGGTACATGTCCATCTTCAAGATTTATGTAATGCATGACTCTATTAGGACTTGTACCCTTAAGGTCAGAAATTATTTCTGACAATACTTAACAATTCGTTTTCTTGATCTATGGTTAATTTGTTAGAAATGATTATTGGAAGTGTGTGATCTTTACCTAGGAAAGCATATCTTAGATGGCTAGGTAATTCTTTAAGGTCTACTATTGGTGGCCTTTTAATTGATGGAGATAAAGGCTCATTTTCTCTAAGTAACATCTCAGGTCTTAAACTTATAAATTCCTTTTCTTCGTTACTTGCACTGTCATTTTCATATTTAACATTATTGTCCAATGCAAATATTTCATGCACACATGTATCAACTATGTCAATCCTCATGCAATTACCTTCATCCATAGGATATTTCATGGCATTATCTATATGAAATTCAATGAGATCATCACCTATTCTAAGGATTAATTTCCCTTTTAAGGATTAATTTCCCTTTTGAGACATCAATTAATGCCCTCCCTGTGTTCATGAATGGTCTTCCTAAAATAAGAGGACAATTCTCATCATAAACAAAGTCAAGTATGACAAAATCAGTTGGAAAAATAAACTTGTCAACTTTAACAAGTACATCTTCAATAATGCTATAAGGTCTTTTAATAGATTAGTCAACAAGTTGTAGAACCATATTAGTACGTTTTACTTCATATTCTAAAGCCAATTTCTTAAAAAGAGATAATGGCATCAAGTTAACACTTGCTCCTAAGTCACAAAGACATCTAGGGAAATCTACCTCACCTAATCTACATGGTATGGTAAAGCTTCTTGGATCCTTAAGTTTAGTAGGTAATTTACTTGAGATTATGGAACTAATACAATCCTCGGTCAAAAGTAACTGTTCGACACATCTTCCAACTACTTTCTCTTGAGATTAATATCTTATTAAGAAATTCTCCGTAAGTTCAAAATTATGATTAAATGGCTTCCATGAATGACTATTAATATGCCAAATGTTCTCAATTATGATTTATTAAGGCTAAGATTGCTATATCTTTGCTTCTTGCTTCATTTTAACCTTTGCGCAAAGGTGGACTTGGTTGATAAACTTTCACATAATCCTTTCCTTTTCCTTTAGATACGTGCCAAGATTTACTTCCTTGCTCGGTTCTAAACCGGGACTCAAGATTCATTCATTCAAGACATTGCACATCGATACCGAAAAGGAACATAACTTAATCAACTACTTTTCCACTTCTATAACACACAATATTCAATTACAATTTCTCCCCTAGGATTCTTTTCCTGTAATTACTTGGAAGGTTTCCCTACTCCATTTGATGAAATCAAGCATTGGCAATGTTGCCCACTGCACCTCCAATTATGTGTAGATGAAGAATGATTTTTGAAAAGATTTGTCAACTTAAGTTCATAAAACCTTTTAAAATTATCATCTCTGAACTGCTCTTTTCTTAATTTATGAATCCATCCAAAACTTGTCAATTTTACATTGTTACTTAGTCCTATTATACTTGCATGATTAACTCTGATTTCCCTCTCACTACTATGAAAATTAATATGGTTTCACGGCTAAAAATGTTAGAGATTGAGATACAGATCATTCAAGATATATTATTAGTTACTTCGAGGTATAGACCGCGAGCTACTTGTCCGTGAAACATGGTCCACCTTGTTCCTCCGATATCGGATGTCATTGAATTACACTTCTTTTAGACAATATGGTCCATTCTTGACCGAACAATTTTCACAAAATAAGAGATGTTGACTAGTCTACACATTACAACGTTATTCAACTATTTATATAGCTAAGCAAGAAATTTGTGCTTGCATCCATATTAAGGGAATACATAACTCATGTACTTTCTTAACTGATCTTTTTGAAGAAAGAAGATGAAGAATAATGAATTAACTATTGGAATGTTTATTTGCCGCCCTTTCGATTAGGCCATAAATGCTGATGTTGTAGCCATTTCCTCCAACAAACTCATACTGCATACATCAGTAGTTCATTCTATCATTAATGATTCCTATTGCCATAGGAATCTAATAGTACCTCTTGATAGAAGGAGTAACCCCATTGTAAAAGTTGAATCATCATATTTTGGGGAAGGCCATGGTGTGGGACAAACTTGTTGATAGTTCTTTATATAGCGAGGTTCCCAGTGTTCGCATATAGGGATCATATAGGGATTCATTTTCATGTTGGGTGAATGAGGTTATTTCTTTAATAAGCCTAGCAGTCCTTGCTAATGGAAAGTATTTAGACAAGAAAGTTTGGGCCAGTTATTCCCAAGTAGTGACAGAATTTGGTGGCAACGAATTCAACCAAGCTTTCGCTTTATCCTTCAAAGTGAAAGGAAAAAGATGTAGCTTGATGGCATCCACTGGCACTGAATCCATTTTAAATGTATCACATATCTTAAGAAAACTGGCTATATGAGAGTTTGGATCCTCATTTGGTAATCCATAAAATTGAACACTATTTTGGATCATTTGTAAAACTAGGTTTATTCAAATTGGTTAGCATTTACTGGTGGACGTACTACTCCTTTCTATGAACCATTTAGGCTTGGAGTAACGTAATCCATCAACCTTTGCTGTGGTGGATTTTGCTCAGCCATAATTCCTGGATTTCTTCTTTTCTTTTTCCTTTTCTGTCTTGAAAGAAAATGTTCAATCTCAGGTTGATAATCTTCTAATTCACTTGTTGAAGATCTAGTACTTGGCATATAAGTTATTCAATATGTGCTCCTACAAAATTTTGAATCAAAAGTAAGTTGGTATCTGATAAAAAAAAATGTTCTAAATCATATATAAGAATTTTCATTAAATGACAAAACACTGTTCCCCGACAACGATGCCAAAAACTTGTTGCACTCCTTGATTACCCGCAAGTATACGGATCGCAACTTAGTAATAAAAAGATCGATCCCACGAGGAACATGTTATGTCCACACTAACAGACTTATGTTTTACAGTAATAAAACAATGAATTAGATAAACCATAATCCTATTTAACTTTAAAAATATACACTTTATTTTTAATTGAATAAAGGGAGGTAGTAGAATACTTAGAAGAATTGGATTTGTGTAAAGTGGATTTTGGTTTATTCCTACTAACAAAACAGGTTAAGTGTAACATGCAATAAATGATTCTTTAATCACATATGGTAAAGTATAATTCAACCTCTCGGTATAGAATTATTCTATTTATTATATGTATCTCTACAAACAACAATTTCCTTACTTTATCAAATATTAATCCTAATTCTTATTCTTTTATTATTTCAATAAGATAGACCTAACTTTGACAAACCAAGTTAAAGATTCACATACAAACCCAACTAACTGAATTCTATCTCTTTGATCTTTACTAAATTATTTCTTTCAGAGAATATAATTAAGTAAACTTGATTAAAAAAGACCAAAAGATAACTTAAAGAAACTTTTATTGAGTGAAACCAAATAATATTGTTGCTTTGCATAGAAAACTAATGAAGAACAACATACAAAAAGTCTTTAATAAAATAAGAGAAAGATATAAGTAATCAAACTCAAGCACCCGGAGGCGCATCACACCTCGAGAACTCTTGTTCTTTGCACAATTAATAATAAGCTGACTCCTTGTCAACTGATATTTCTAAGTACTTACTTTAATATTTTCTACTCCTATTCTACTATGCCGTTTTCTATCTACTGGCTTTTTTTTTCTTATCTTTTCTTGAAGTGGTTCCTCTTAATTAATGAAATTGCAATTTGTATAGAGAGGAACAGGATGTGGTTTTCTAAGTACTACTTTATTATTTTCTACTATATTCTACTACTGCCTTTTCTTCTATCTTTTTTTTCTTCTTTTCTTGAGTGTGTTCCTCTTAATTTGAATTGCAATTTATAGAAGAGGAAGAGGATGTTGGTTATGATGGTGATTGGCTAGCCAAAGGGTGCTTCAGATGACTTCTATTGGAAGAAATTCGGACCTGTTCATAGAATGCACAACTTTCTAGTGAAAAGATAGCAGTTGAAATCTTCTGGAAAAGTGACTCACGCTAGCGAGGTTAAAGGTTTCGCTTGCGATCACTCTTTATGATCTTTTTGCCTCTTCTGGAGTGCTAATCACGCTCGCAAGTTTTAATGTTGCGCTCGTGAATTGGACTTGTTACTCTTCTGCCGTTTTCTATTGTGTTATTCGCGCTCGCGAATTATAATGTCGCACTTATGAATTCTACCTGATGCCTTCTGGAACTTCTGCCATATGGATCACGCCCGTGCATATATGCGTTGTGCTCACGAATTACCTTCTGTTCCCATGTAGCGCGACTTCATTCGCGGTCGCGAATTTGGCAAAAAACTCCTTTCCCATACTTAGTCAAATTTTTTATCATTTTCTTCTTAAAAACAAGCCTTTCCAATCAAAGGTTCAAATTCATTCCTAAAACAACTTTAAACCAAAAACAACACAAGAAAACGTAAAATGTAAAAAAAACAAACATGCAATCATGCAAATCATGCGAATATAACTTAACAAATTTGCCCGCTTTGTGAGGCTATCAAGATGCGCCACTTGGGACGACTTTCGGGGTGCGTCACTTTGGACGGCTTCAACGGATGAATGGATACGACACTTTGGTCGACCCAGTTTCTAAAATGCTCCTTTCAAAGGTTGTCCTTTGGACAATGAGAGGTGGAATGAGATGCACCACTTGGGACGGCTTTTGGGTGCACCACTTTTGACAACTTCAATAGATGAATGGATACGACACTTTGGTCGACCCAATTTCTGAAATGCTCCTTTCGGAGATTGTCATTTGAACGGTGCCTTCTTTGAAGGACTTTTGAAAAACTTTAGGGGACTTACGGTACCATTATGGCATTTATACGGCGGATGAGTTATGACATTAGTAGGGCGAATGAGTTGCATCATGGTGGTTGTTGACGGCTTATACGGCTGATTGTGACATTGGCCGCTTTGGTTTGAGAATGCTCCACTTTGGAAGGTTGTCCTTTGGACAGTGCCTTATTTGAAGGGCTTTGGTATGCCACTTAGGATGGCTTTGGTGTGACACTTTGGACAACTTTGGGTGTGCCACTAGGGATGGCTTTGGGTGCGCCACTTTGGACAGCTTTTGGGTGCGCCACTTTGGACAACTTGAGTTTGAGATGATCTGCTTTAGGAGGTTGTCCTTTGGACGGTGCCTTCTTTGAAGGGCTTTTGTTTTCCTGCCTCAAGGGACTTACGATTTTCCTGCCTTAGGGGACTTGCAGTTTGGAATGCTTCGCTTTGGAAGATACCTGTAAAAAATGATTTTGGCAACATAAGGGAAAATGACCTTTGGCCGGTTATCGTTAGAAATTTTATGATTA
The DNA here is from genome assembly GCF_014843425.1 of Jatropha curcas. The sequence continues at coordinate 58,570 of NW_023591558.1, read as the reverse complement.
GGCCTGAAAAAGCGTGCAGGTGTGATATATGAATTTGCATAAAAATGTGTGAATTTGCGAGAATTCATGTGAATTCGTGTGTGCATGTGAGTTTATACGGAGTTATGTGTGTTTTGTGAATTTTTTTGTGAATTTATTGAAAATTGTGTCGTGGCATGCAAAGCGAGGTAATTTACATGTGGCTAGCGGTGTGTTGCCCTTGCTTAGGTGGCTAGCCATTGATGGGTTGCCATCTAAGTATGAGAGCTATGCACGGTTAATGGATCTTTAGGCTGAATCGGGCCTAAAGGCTTAAGTTGGGCCGATAGGCCCACTAACCTTTATAAAAGGTGAAAGTGACATTCATTTGTCACTTTCAACCTTTCTTATTCTTTCTCTTTTTAAATTTTCTTTCTTTTTCTCTTTTTCACTCTTCTTGTAACCAAAACTCATGACCGTTGAACGTGTTCTGTACTGGCTTCCTAGTGATACGGTGATCGACCTTGTGACTCAACCTATGAGCCACGGAATGAAGCTTCGAGAGTTTATTATTCCAGATGCAAGGACTGCGATTAGCCTGCAGCATGATTTTTTGACCCACGTCTGTTGGGGCTCGACCCAAGTATTTTGAAACTTTTCTTTGATTTTTCCTGCATTATTAGTTATAGAAACATGCAAACATTAGGTTAGAAGTCAGAAATCAAGTTATAATGTACCTTTTGGCGAATTTTGGCCGTTTTAGGGCTGTGGCATGCGCCACAGTGTTGTGGCGTGCACCATAGTGTTTTGGTGTGCGTCACTTCTTTGTATGTTTGGCTTTTACTGTAGATTTGTGGTGTGCTCCACAACACTAGTGGCTAGTGCCACAACAACTGTAAAACACCATTTTTTTTTTTGCATTTTCATCGTTTTTCCTCGGTTTTCTTGTTTACTTGCATCAAAACATGTAAACATGTGCATTCACACTTTATTAGCATACTTACGGCGGTTTATTTTTGTAGAAGAGCACGAAGCGGGGGGAAGTCCAGTAGTAACACCTACGCGGGCGAGTGGTTTGACTGGTTGCTGCCTAGAGTTCAGGATCTAGTCTGGGAGGCGGGATTCGGCCGCTTTGTTGACACACTACCTTAGATGCAAGGGCAGACCATCCCGGCGAGCATTATGGCACTCATGGAGTGATGGATGGATACCACCCATACTTTCCATCTACCGTTTAGCGAGATATGATCACGCCGGTGGATTTTGCTACCATCATCGGGCTCCCTTTCAGAGGAAGATCCATTATTTTTTACGACCAGCTAAGGGCTCTGGATCGACAGGGCTTGCGGGAGAGTCTTCGAGCTACAATAGGCATGGAGCCTACCATCTCCGACCAGATGCGTTATGAGAGTATCATCTCTCATTACAAGACCATGCCTCGGGAATGTCTTACTGAGATGGATGTAGATGTAGTAGCCCGAGCATGTTTATTCTATCTGCTGTCGACTACCTTATTCACAAATCATGGTAACGACGCGGATCTGGCGCTGCTTCCACCACTGCAGGACTTAGATTTAACTAGGCAGTTTAACTAGGGAGCTGCTGCCTTGTCATATCTTTATTATGGCATGGACTTGTGCGTCCGTGGAGCGCACTTGAAGGTTGGCTACAGGTAAGCCATTGAGGTATTCTTCTCGACTATTCTCCTTCTTCCATGATTTTTATTCTTTCTGCTTTATTTACTAATTTCTACCTTATTCACGATACAGATCTTGGCTTATGAGTACCAAATCCTCCCTATGTTGAGGTTGCATGGTTTCGACGTTGATACTAGCGCATGACCCTTCCTAGAGGCCAGGCATGGAAGTTCAGCCGAAAATATGGTTACACCACACCAGAGATTTTGGTGTTCCGCCAGCTCTTGAACGGCCTTGCTTGGTACGGCTAAATTTGATACTTTCACATTATTTATGATTTTCTTTTTCGTCTTCTTTTTTTCTTTTTTTCTCACTTTTTTGTTTTTTTTTCTCTTCTCAACTTTTTTTTTTTACTGTCTCTTCTTTTTCTCTCTTTTTATTTTTCATTCTTTTTCTAGTAGATAGTGAAGTACCCATGGGGGGATGTGGCTGGGTACCTCGATTTCATTCAGGCTACCGTCGTATACCAGCACAGGCGGCTCCTTCTTCCAAGCTTATTTTACGATATGAACTACCTCAGAGAGAGTGTGTATGAGTGGGAGCTAGGCCCAGACCGGAGGAGAGTGCCACATGACATTCCATACTACATGCTCTCCACCAGGTCCATTCAGTTGGAGTAGGATATCACAGTTGCTCGGAGGGGGTTAGCTGCCACGGACCACTTGGCTACTTTTGTGCCGAGAGCTTATGCCATCTTTGTGTGGACTCAACTCCTCGTCTATCTCCCTCCTACTCTTGATTTTGACCCTTTTGCAGAGGTGGAGGAATTGGATAGGGTATAGGATGATGGTCCAGTACAAGTGAGTTTCATCCACTCTTGTTATTTTGTTCTTGATTTTGCCCCAATATCTGTTTCTCTTTTATTCATTGCCTATGTTTTATTCTTGCAGCAACAGCAATGTGGCAAGCGTGTGAGGGGAAGCTCTGAGTCCAGGACTTCAGATATGGCTATCATCGTTGGTTAGCCTAAGCACGGACTGGATGCCTCCATCTCCTTTATTTTAGACTGCACGGGTCAGGCTGCTCAAGGCATGCTGAAGACACGTCTAGTGAGTTTGTACTAGATGTGTCCACCTGGCTGTTTCCACGTGAATAATTTCTACTCTTTTATCCTGATTATTACTTTTTTTATTATTCTGCTTTCTTATTATTTGTCCCTGTCTTATTCTGCAGGTGTCCAGTGCTAACTCTAATGAGGTGAGCTAGTTGTATGAAGCGGCAGGTCTCAAGTTGGCAGTGGTGAGGCTCTCGGATAAGCACGTATTTATAAGTATAGACAACAAAAAAGAAAACATGCAACGCAAATGCTATGTATGCGTGCGATGTAATCACTAGTATTTATGAATGTGTGTAGAGACCTAGCATAGTGCCTCCAGCTGGTCAAGGTCAGGGAGTTCAGTGTGGTGGTCGTGCTGGTCGTGGAGCTGGACGCGGCAAATTATCGTTGAAGAGATTGAGGAATCTAGTAGCGAGGACTCGCAAGAGATGGCCTCAAACATGTTCAGCTAACTGTGCTTTATGGATGATATTTGTACTATTTTTTTTTTTTTTTTTTTTTTTCTTAGATGCCTCCAGCTGAGATCACAGAGTCAGGGAGTTCAGTGTGGTTGGTCGTGCTGGTCGTGGAGTGGACGCGGCAAAATTAATCGTGTGAAGAGATTGAAGAATCTAGTGCGAGGACTCGCAAGAGATGGCTGCAAACAATGTTCAGCTTAATGTGCTTTATGGATGCATATTTGTACTATTTTTTTTTTTTTTTTTTTTGGCTTTAGAGAATCAAAGAAGAAACCACCAAAAACACAATGTTGTTTCAGCTAACTTTTTTTTTTTTTTTTTTTTTTTTGCATTTGAGAATCAAAGAAACCACAAAACAACACTTTGTTCAGCTAACTGTTACCCAGTGGCATGCGCCATTTTGCTGTGGCTTGCACCACTAGTATTACAGTGGCAGCCAATTGTCACATTGTCCTCTCATTTCTTATTATAAAAGCCTATAATACACCTACATGCTTCAAAAGCTCTTCTCTCTTATTCCAGACGAAGCTTTTACTCAAAAACTTCCCCAAACTTCTCATTTTTTCCCCATTTTCCATGGATCGGTCCTTGGCACCTGTATTTGAAGCACTATTCTGCAGTCTTACCTAAGAAGATTGGGTTTCACTTTCACCATTCAAACTCAACAGGCTAAGCTATTATTTAAACATCCGGGTTAAAACCAGATTGTTACAATTGTTGATTAACTATTTTGATTCTTCGGACAACTTATTTTACCACAACGACTTTGAGATCTTTCCATTGTTCGAAGAACTCAGCATTATTTTTGGGAGAATACCCATGGTGGAAGAAGTTCTTGCGGTGGCTCGGCTTGATGTTGATCCTGCTTCGCTGATTCTACCTGTCTTTAGATTCTTAGCTTATGAGATACCGTCTTATGGCTTTGGAGCTGATGTCGTGCCCTTGCGACCGCTTGTTAATCATGCCTTAAGTATGGACCGTACTAGCCCATAATGGCCTTCACTTATTTTTTTCTACATTCTTAGTCAATACTTGCTACTCAATGGCATTGACAGTTACGTCAGCCTTACGCTGGTGCCTATAATTGAGCAGATGGCTAGGCGACACGCATTTTCCACTTATTCTGGCCGAAACATTTATTTAGTTGGGACAGCATGCTCGGGATCCTAGCTCGGTACTTGGTCCGATGGGGAGTTCATTTCTACTATAGGTAAATGCATTTTCTTTTCCTTTTACTTATTGTTATTATTATTATTATTATTATTATTATTATTGTTTTTTTTATGCTTTAACTTTCACTTAAGCTGCCCTTAAAGGTTCTCGACTTAATGAGCTTTCTTTTCTTTTTTTTTCTTTTTTAAAGCTCTAAGTTTCGCTTGAGCTGCCCTTGCAGGTTTTTGACTTAATGAGCTTTCTTCTTTTTTTTTTCTTTTTTTTTTTGAATGCATTTGCAATTATGGGCTTTTGAAAAGCTACAAGTGATGGATCCACAATCGGACCATCTGATGTTCGATTATAGGCTGCGAGTCTATGTTTGACATCGTCGCTGTTTGACTAGTGAGACCATTGAAGACTGAACTACTATTTTTCAGGATCTTACCTCCAAGGGAGTCAGATGGACTTGCCCCTGGTCGTATATAGAGCGCGAGTCATAATTTCTTCTTACATGCTCTATGTGCCCCTATGTGGCTTGACCATGGTAGTGGCTTATTATCCCAGTCGAGTATCTAGGCATTACGGTCGTCATCAGGCCATCCCTAATTATACACGGTTCGAGGGTGGCCTTATTACACAGCAATTTCTATCGCGATTTATTTCCACCGGGCCTAGTCGCACAACTATGCCCAGTTTTTGATGTGGCCGATACTTCTGTTTCAGTCTTGTATCACTCTTAGCTGCATGCTTATCCTGAAGTTAGTGCTGATTAAGAGTCAGTTGATCTGTTGACTGCTAGATTTTTACTAGGAGATAGCATATAGATTTTTGCTAGGAGATAGGATGTAAATGTACTAGACAATTATTAATGGTGCAATTATATGGATGTATGCACTTATTATGAATGAAATGTCTTTTGCTTTAAAATGCTTGATATATTTCCTACTATTCTAGACCACCAAGGTGGATTCACAACATTTATATGGCAACATAAACTTAGCATAACACTCTTTAAAGTTAATAAGAACACAAAAGGTGAATTTATCAATTGGGCTTTGCCATAAACGTTTCAAGTTATACATAAAATGTCTTCAATCTATCCACATTGACTGGTTCAGTAAATTCATTGCCTTCCATGTCTGATAGCTTCACTGGACCTTTCGAAAACATTTTCTTGATCGAAAACAGGCCTTCCTATTTAGGCTTGAACTTCCCCCTTGGGTCATGAGTGTTTGGCCGCATCTGTTTCAAAACCAAATCCCCTTCTCCCAATAGCTTCGGATGAACCCTTTTGTTGAAGTGCATAGCTATCCGCCTCTTATACAGCTGATCCATGAATCGGGCATTAAGCCTCTTTCTTGATAGTGACTTTTTGCTCATTGACATTCTTGCATCTTGGATTCTATCATTATGCACAACGACTGCACTTCTACCATTTTCATTCCAAAGACTAGAGAATAAAGGGTTGCCCCATTTGTAGATTTGGCTGTGGTGTTGTAACCCCACAAAGCATATTATAGCTTGCTGGCCCAATCACAATGATTTTCTACCATTTTCCTTAGTATCTTCTTGATGTTCTTGTTTCCAGCTTCCACAGCCCTATTAGCTTTTGGTCGATACGGTGAAGACTTACGGTGCTCAATTCCATACTTCTCTAACAGTGTCTTTACTTTTGCTTGGAACTAAACTCCGTTATTTGTCACTATATGGTTGGAGATTCCATATCTAAAGATCAAGTTCTTTTTAATAAATTTGGCCATTTGCTTGCGCTAATGTTCTTAAATGATTATGCTTTGACCTATCTTGAGAAATAGTCCACCACTACCACTATAAATTCGTCTCTATTAGAAGCAGGTGGTGAGATCTTGCCAATGGTATCTATTCTCCAACTTGCAAATGGCCATAGCGAAATAGAAGGATGTAATTCCAAAGGTGGAATGTGACTCACCACTATTAAAAATTCGTCTTCTATCTAGAAGCATTGGTGAGATTCTTGCCAATGGTATCTATTCTTCCATCACGGATCTGCCACCTCTACAAGTATCAACCTACCCGAACGCGTCCTGACACAATATTCGGAGTTTGCTAATTCCGAAAGGGCGCTGGATGTCTATCAACCAGACGCTCTCCATATTAGCGTATATGAACGCATAACCAAGTCGAGCGTATAGATACGCAACCTCACCAAGACATAATCGATAATATTATCAGCATTTAGAAGCAGGTGGTGAGATCTTGCCAATGGTATCTATTCTCCAACTTGCAAATGGCCATAGCGAAATAGAAGGATGTAATTCCAAAGGTGGAATGTGACTCAGGTCTTCATGAATTTGGCATTCGAAGCATCTTTTCACAAAAGAAATACAATCCCTTTCATTATCGATTAAAAGAAACCTTATTTGAGAATTTTATTTGCTAGTGTTGTTCCCTTCATGTGGGTACCGCAAACCTCACATGGATCCATTTCATAATACTCTTCAGCTTCTTTCCTAGATACACATCTTAACAATACCCCGTCTGACATTCTTTTGTACAACTGACTGTCTAGGACTACAAACTGTAATTCCAAACGCTGTATAGCTCTTTTGTCATCTCTAGTAGCTGAATCTGGATAAAACCTTTCAGTCATCCACTACAGGACATCATAGAACCATGGCTGCTCTTCTTCCTCGATATCCATAATCCTTTCTCCTTTGTAACACGAGATACTACCCGAAGACATCATAAACGACTTTTTAGGCTTGACTGAAATCTCTTCCCATGCTGATGCTAAATTAGCCAAGGCATTTAGTACTCGGTTGTTCTCTCTGCTTATGTGTGTGAAAGTTACTTTTTTGAAATTCTGAATAACAATGTGCAGGTAGTCAATGTAAGGTTTTAGCCTATCTTCCTTAACTTTCCAATTTCTGTTAGCGTGCTCAATGACCAGTTTGGAATCACCAATAACTTTAACTTCTTCAGCTTTAACTGCAATTAGAGCTTTTAACCCAAATAAGCAAGCTTCATATTCTGCCATGTGTTTGTAACTACAAACTGTAATCTCTTCAATGGGATAACTTCTCCTTGTGGATATTCTAGCAATACGCCTACTCCGGCTGCCTTATTATGAGCTGAACCATCAAAGTAGAGCTTCCATCCTTTCTTTTCTATCAAGTTCAAATGTTCAAAAATCAATCTCCTGCTGCTCATTGTCTTCCACTGGATGTGCTGCCAAAAACCCGCTGCTCATTGTCTTCCATTGAATGTGCTGCCAAAAAGTCTACAACTGCTCATTCTTTGACGGTTTTCTTTGTAGTATATTCAATATCAAATTCTAACAGCAGGATTAACCATCTTGCTACCTTCCCAACTAGTGTTGGTGTTCCATACAAATATTAGACTAGGTCCATCCTCGATATTGTTATCACCTTATAAGACTGAAAGTAGTGTCGAAGCTTTCTAGTAGCCCATACCATTGCTAAGCAAGTTCTTTAAATCAAGTTGTATTTCTGTTCACTAGGAAGAAGTTTTTTGCTCAAGTAGCACACTGCCTTTTCAACACCGACTTCATCAGCTTGTGCTTAATATGGCTCCAATTCTAACATATTTCACTGTCAAGTACAAGATTAAGGGTTTCCCTAGCTTTAGTGGGCACAAAACCGAGGGACTTGACAAATATTCCCTGATTTTATCAAAAGATATTTGGCAGTGATTGTTCCACTTTACCGGCTGATCTTTTCTTAAAACCTTGAAGAAAGGATCACATACTATAGACAACTTCAATATGAACCTATTGATATACTATATCTTTCCTAGAAAGTTTCTTACTAGCTTTTCTATCTTGGGTGGCTCCATTTCTTGGATCGCCTTAATCTTATCTAGATCGATCTCTATTCCTTGTGGTCTTACTATGAATCCTAGCACTTTTCCAGAAGTAAATCCTAGCACTCCCAGAAGTCAGCCCGATTACACACTTCTTCGGGTTTAGCCGTAGCTTGTATTTAACCACTCTGTCCATGAACTTTTCTAGGGCTGTTGGATATTCTTTTGGTGTCTTAGTCATGACAATCATATCATCAATATACAACTCTAACTCCTTGTGGATCATGTCATGAAATAATGTAGTTGCCATCCTTTGGTAAGTAGCCTGTAACGCCCCATTTTTCTGTGTCTGAAATAGTAAGTTATCGGTCTGTGAATAGTATCATCGGTCCGGGAATAAATATTATTTTTGTCCGGAAAAAATTACTAGGTATGTTAATATTTTCTTTAACATTTTGGAGTATGTATAACATGTTGTTATGGGTAGGAAGTAAGTAATGAATTATTTTGGAAAATTCTAGAGAATTTTAGTGAATCGTGAATTTATATTGTTATTATTAATTAAGAAATTAGAAGAATTTTTTATGGAGTAATTGAGATGCTTGTTACTATAATAAGGAAATTAGAGGAATTATTTTTAGGAATTAAAATTTGAGAATTTTGTATGGAGGAATAAATAAATATTGAAAAATTTAATTTGAGAATATTTGTAAGCCATTAGATTACCATTGACTCCAATCCTAGCCATCCAATTTTAGAGAAGAGACTAAAAAATACCCTATGTCAATAAGTTGAGCAACCACTTTTCTCTCCTTCTTTCTTCCTTTGGCGTTGGCTATCTCCTTCTTCTCTTTCTTCTTTTTGTTTTTCTTCAATTATCATCCTTAGCTAAATCATCAAATTTCAAACCCGTTTAACTTGATTGAAGGGAATCATCCTAGCAGTTTAAAGCTGAGAAATGATTATTGGTGAATAATTTCAAAGTAATTTGGGGGACAGAAGGGGGAGCACTCCGTACCCAAGAGACAAGGGAAAATTTAGGCTTCAAGATTTGATTTAAGCTTGTTAGCAGCTTATGTTTAAGGTTAGTGTTCATAAAACACTCTTACCCTTGTGTCATTTTGATTTTGTGAAGTTTTATACTTATTTGTGAAAATTGGGAATTTTATATGAATAATTATTATTAAATTTTGGTGGTATAAATGTGTTCGTTGGGAGATTTCTAAGCATGCTTATAGTTGAAATGTAAGGAAACAATTTCTTTCATTTCCTCCAAGGAGTGGCAGAACCGATTGATGATAAGGGCTTGAAGTTTCTTTTAATATTTGTGGATTTATATCTTAAATGAGTATTTGATGAAGTATTAGTATGTGGTTAGAAATCTTTACCTTGTAGATGAGTTAAGTAAGTGAAATTTAGGAAAAAGTGTTAGTTGGTGTGATTAAGGACTCTGTTTTTCGATCCTTTCATTTCCATTGGTGTCTGAATTCCTTCTGAAAGTTAAGCTCTAACTTCTTAGCTTTCCAACCCATCCTCATCTCACTGTGTCAAATTTGGATATGTCATAGCTCAGCTTATGGCTAAACAACCTAAAACTGACTTCCTGTTATGACGACCAAATGTATCATGATTGATGTGGGGGGTCCCGAGTGCCAATTTTGACCACTATAATGACAAGATTATATTCTGAGTTCTTCATGAGAGTTGATTCCCTGTGTCTTGAGACTTCTATGGTTTTGGATTGGCTTAATTTGAGTGTTTGGTTAAGTAGGAATTTAATAAACATTGGACTTAGTTCTGCTGAATTGGGTCTGGACTATTGGTCTGTGTTCCTAGCTTCTGTTTAACATCTTACACATTTGATCTGGGCTGTGGTCCCTTCATAACATTTGTCGCATTTTGTCTTAGCTTTCTACTGAATCTAATTTCATTCAATTTGGAGATCTATAACTCAAGTTATGTCTTAAAAACACAGCAAAGGTCAAGGTTATTTTGTAAATTTTCTAGTCATAATCATAAGTATTGGATAATGAAGGTATGATATGTTGTTGATGAAGTTTCTTTCATTCTTGTATCCTTAAGATTTTATTGGACCAAAATAAGACATAAGTTTGAAAAGTGTTTTTGTGGATATGTTTAAAATGGATATAATGGAGAAGGTGTGGAATTGATTTAGATAATGCATGATGGGTTGAAATAGATCTTTTGTGCATAAGAGTTAATGTTGCATGCTTGATTGGAGAGCAAATCCTCCCTTGTTTTTCATTAGAAGAGGTCCATTACCACCTGTAGGTAATAATGGCTTACTTATATATTACAATATTTGAAATATGTGTGACTTTATTTGATAATCTTTCACTATGTTTATGTGCTTTGAATCTTGAATAAGAAAATATGATTTTATATGATAAGAAATTTCTGTTATAATAAGATTTCATTGTGACTGTCGAAAGTGTGAAAAGAAAATGAATTTAGAGAAAATTCCTATACTAAGTTAATTATGTTTAAGATTGAAGTTTTTCATGAAGTTTACTTAAGTTCTAGAATACTTACAAGTATGATCATAATGATAAGAAATGTTTCTGTGTTAAGATAATTATGTTTTCAGTATGAAATTTTAGTTAACTACGTGCTAAAAGTAAAGCTTTACATTATGAAATTTAAGAAGATAAAGAATAGACAAGTTTGAGATATAGTATTATGAAATTAAGAATTAAAACAAGATTTTTGGGCCTCTACTATACTTAGTTGAATTTGATGCGTGATTTGATTTTTATCGTGTCTGATGAGCGAGATTGCATCGGCATTTTAGGCCAATTCTAGAGAAGAAAGTAATGATCACTATGCTAGACACTGGGTGTCATTCTGTTTCTGTTAGGGCGAGAATGCGACTCTTATGTTCTAAAAAGGGTGGCGACTAGAGCCAGTTCTTGAATCCTGTATCTGAAAACTATCGCATTCTCTTTCCCTAAGTGTATGCGAAGCCCTATTGGAAAATATCTGTAATACAATATAGCTAGACGAATGGATCATATATTTTAGTTAAAACTCTTACTTTGGAAATTATCTGATTGTATTTATCAAAATGAATTTTCCAAGCATGAATTTCAGTACATGCGGTACTATAATAAAGCGTATATGTATTGTTATTAATGTTTCCAAGTAATGAATTTATGATTTGAAAGAATTAAATTTATTTATGTGATTAATGATAAGTTTATTTGAAAATGTATGATTTCATATGATAAGAAATTGTCTATGTTAAGTAATTATGTTTAAGTATGATTCTAAAGTAAGCTTGCATTATGAATTTAAGAAGACTAAATTACTAGTATATGTGCTATTTGTTTTGCTATAAATGGAAATGTATGTTGAATTTTAATGCATTTATGATTGTAAAAAATTTTATGAAATTTGTTTTAAAGTAAGTTGCTATCGCAACTTGGTAAGTATGTGAGTTATGAGCACCACTGAGTTTTGTTTTATACTCAGCGCGTCGATTTTTATCACGCGTAGGTTGGAGATCGTGGTTGCTACTTGAAGATTTGAAGAGCAGAAGTGACTAATTTGGTGGTAATCGATTGAGATTTATATAATGAAGAATGATGGCATGTATAATTGTTACATTTTCAGATATTATGTTATTTCAAATATAATTGAAGTATGTAATTATAAAATTATTTTGGTGGATATATTTGGAGATAAGAATACGAGTTATTAAATGATTGAATATGAAATATTTGAAGTCAGTTGATATGATTAGTTCATTGAGACTTGATATATGTATATAATGAATGAGACATTTAATCACCATAAATACTTTAGTTCGTCACTTAGAATATCAAATAACCGTATAAATAATAACATAATAATTTAATTCTTTCAAATCATAAATTTGTATTCACATGTTGGCCGAGCTCAGTTTTTTTTAAAAGGATATTCTTACAATATTTCTGTAGGAATTTTCCCAATGTATATAAAAAAAATGCAAGGAAAATGAAATGAAATTGCTATTATAAAAATAAGAAAAAAATTTACTCGCTAAACTTGTGAATACTCAATTACTTCTAATTCATAATTTTAGTTTTATGATTTATATGTTAAGTTAAGATGGTGTCTCTGGCACCGAATGTGGACGGGTGTTAATCACACCCAATAACACTTTTTCCTAATTTCAGCTTACTTAAATCATATACAAGGTAGAGATTTCTACCACATACTAAATACTCATCAAATATCTTATCTATTTTGGATGAGAGTATGAGTAATTTAGTATTACATGCCCATATTGTTGTCGGAATTGGGAACAAACCAGCCTATTGGCGTTTTATGGTGTCATGGTAAGCGGAGTTGTGTATAGGGTTACGTACTGCTAATTTAATGGTCTATATCCTTCTAACTATTGAAGGAATGATTCTTGGAGTAAAATCTGTAGAGCAGAGGATAGGGATTCGATGCGGTGGTTAGTGGAGATGGAGATATATTGAGGCGTTAAGGATTTGGTGCTCTTTTTCTTGATTATATGATTTCTATGTGTATATTAAGGTTATATGTTCAAATTTGACTTTAAAATTATGAATTTTGTTTATTATTTTGGAATCCATAGAACCAATATTGTTTTATGTATGTTGCTTCATAATAATGAAAATGAATTCACTTGTATAGATTTATGAACTATGAAGTATATTGGTTTACGAATTAAACATGAAAATAACAGTTATATATATAATTTAAGTATGTAAGATGAAGCGCAAACTTGTATGGTTGTGTGGGCAAAATATACGTTAAGTTATGCATGGTTAAGATTTTAAATATTAAGTTGAAGTTAAATGATGAACGAATGTTATTTTTATTTAATACTTATTGAATGTGAAATGCATACATAAAATGCATGCATGTATATATGTGCCTGTAGAAGGAGTATGGTGAGAATGAGTTGCTAGTATTATTTAATAAGAGAACTCAATGATTCGGATTCAAGGACATTAGAATATATTGATTTTAGTATATGTATTTGATGAAGTTTACATGATTTTGGCTAATGGAATGTATTATGACTATTGTGATAAGCATTTTTCTGAAAAGAATATATAATTGGTGTATTTACATAAAGGATATTTATAAGGTTTAAATGATGAATGATTTGATGTGCTTTGCAATAATAATGGGTGATGAGTAGTTTTCATAAGAAATAATGTTGGTGGAATAAAACATTATTTAAAGCTATTTATGAGAAGTGATTTCTATTTATGAGTGAGAAATAAATTAACTACTTGTAGAGTTTAAAATATATTTGGTATTCATCAGCTATATCCAATATGAATATCAAATAATATGAGATTACTATGAATTACTATGGTTAGAAGAAAAGTGAATTGGTGATTCTTGGTAAGAAATAAATTTCTTTAATCTTTATGTGCCTAGTAGTGGATCTTGTATAATTGTGGCACCTTATGGTTTGATATGGTATAAGTATGAATTAAATTCAACGAGATTTAGTCTTCTGATGTTTAAAGGATTTGTTGAATTCTAGATGTTATGTAAGTTATACATAAGGATTTTTGTTTAATGAAAGATTCTATAATCCGAGGAAAAAGTAAACGACTCCTATAAAGAAATTAAGATAATTATGTTATATCAATATTGGGCCATGATGGTTAAGTGAATTGATGAATGACATCAGATATGGAGAGATAGTTGTCCAACTATTGAATTGATGTTATACCAAACAAAAAAACAATGATGATAAGTAAGAAATGAATCTAGTCATTGTCGAATTGTATGAATGAATTAAGAAAAGAATCAATTAACAAATCAATTACAGACATGTGAAGGAGTATGAGTTAGTATGATTTAAATGAGATGATAGTCGTTATTTAGAGTTTTTAACAAATTAGGAATCATTGATTATTCAGATTTGATGGAAATAGAAGTAATAATGCATCAGAGTATACAAGATAAGAATTTATTGGAGATTTCATCAATAAAAAAAAAATTGTGGATCGTATTGATATCACTATGCTTATATGAGAACAAATTCTAAGCCAAAATTATCCAAAGTTTATAAGTGATCATTGTTACGATAGAAAAGATTTGATTGACTAATAGTTAATAGAAGTACTTACAAGTCATGAATGATTTATGGATTATGTAAGGTATCGAAGAGTAAAACAAAAAGTGGAATTGTTATGACTTAGTGAATTGTATTTGGATGGAACTACCAACTACCAAATCATTATGGATAAATGGTCAAGTTGGGATAGTCTATATGGCATATTGCATGATTTGCATAACTTTGTGATTGTGTATCACTACTTTTATGTATTGAGATTTGGAACTTTGGTATTATTTTTCTCGAGTGGAACTTGCAAGAATGCATGTATGACTGTATGTCTATATGCATGGCAGTGTTTGAAAATAAGTATCACGATGGAATTAAGTTATTAACATTGTTATAAGAATAAGCTATATGATCTCAGGAGAATACTGTTATGAGAATAAGCTATATGATCTCAGTATATGTTCATATAATCTTATCATGCTTTATGAGAATTGACTTGATGCAAATCTTCGAATATGATATTTAAATGAAATGCCTTGATATGTGTTTGATATGATGGTATGTTTGGTGTGGGAGTTATATCGGTCCTTGGATTGAGTGCTATACAGAATAAGAGATGTTTATGGATTTTTCTTGTAAGGGAATTAAAGAGGATATTAAGGATCTAATCGGTGTTATGCAAAATAAGTTTATGTTATAATTATGAGATTAAAATTGTTAAATATGGAATGGTTAAATTTGCTATTATGGATGTTCATTGGAAGAATCATGTATAGAACATACGGATAGTAAGTGCTAGCTGATTAAGGAATAATAAACTAAATCGGAAAAATATTATTAGATTCGTAATTGCTAAATTCAAGTGAATTTCGAGGACGAAATTCTTTAAGGGGGGTAGAACTGTAACGCCCCATTTTTCTGTGTCTGAAATAGTAAGTGTTATTCGTCTGTGAATAGTTTATCTGTCGGGATAATATTATTTTGTCCGGAAAAAATACTTTGTATGGTTTAATTTTTCTTTAATATTTTTGGGAGTATGTATACATGTATTGTTAGGGGTTGGAAAGTAAGTATGAAATATTTTTGGAAATTTAGAAAATTAGTTGAATCTTGAATTATATGTTATATTAATTAAAGAAATTAGAGAAATTATTTTTAATGGAGTAAATTTGAAGATGGTGTTATATTAATAAGGAAATTAGAGAATTATTTTTAAGGAAAATTTTGAGAATTTTTATGGAGATAAATAATATATGAAGGATTAATTTGGAGAAATTATTTGTACCATTAGATTACATTGACTCAAATTCCTAGCCCATCCAATGTTGAGAAAAGACTAAAATAACCCTTACTTATGCCTCAATATTTGAGGCAACCCACTTTCTCTCCTCTCGTTCTTCGCTTGGCGTTGGTCATTCTCCTTCTTCTTCTTCTTCTCTTTGTCTTTTCTTCAACTTCATCCTTAGCCTAAATCATCAACATTCAACCCGGTTAACTTGCATTTTAAGGAATTCCATCTAGATTTAAAGCTTGAGAACATGATAATTTGGTGGAATAATTTCAAGTAATTTGGGGACAGTGGGCACTGCCTACCAAAGAAAGGCGAAAATTTAGGCTTCAAGAGTTTGATTAGCTTGTTAGACTTATGTTTAAGGTATAGTGTTCAATAAACCACTCTTAACCTTGTTTCAAATTTTTGATTGTGTGAAGTTTATACTATTTTGTGAAAATGGGTTATATGGAAATTTATTTTTTTTTTTTTTTTTATTTTTTTTTATTTCTTTAAATTGGGTCGATAAATGTGTTCTTGGGAGATTCTAAGGCATGCTTATATTGTTGAATTGTAAGAAAACAATTTCTTCTTCATCCTCCAAGAGTGGCCCAGACTATATGAATAAGGCCTTTAAGTGTTTCTTTTATTAATTTGTGATTTATGATCTTAAGGATGATATTTGATGAGTAATTAGTATGTGGTAGAAAATCTCTACCTTGTATAGAGTTAAGTTAAGCTGAACGATTAGGAAAAAGTGTTATGGATGTGAATTAAGAGACTATTTTTCGATCCTTGTTCATTTTTCCAGTTGGTGCTAAGTCCTTCATGAACAGTTATAGCTCTACTTCTTAGCTTTCCAACCCATCCTCTTACGTGGTCAATTTGGATGAGTGTATAGGCTTCATGAGCTTCTGGTCTTTAAAAACACCTAAACTGACTTCTGTTGACGAACCACATTGTATGCAGCTGAATTGGTTTATGGCCCTATTTTTGACCACTTATAATGGTTTTTCAATTTTTTATTATGTTCTGAGTTCTTCTATGAGAGTGTATTTTCCCTGTGTCTTGAGACTTCTCCTGCGTTTTTTGGAAATTGGTTGGAATTATTTGGTTAAGTTTTGCTGGTTAAGTACAGTAGGAATTTGATTATGAAAACTCCATTGAGGAATTGATTCTGCCTTGAAATGAGGTGGTGTATGTATTGGGTCTGTGTTCCATCCGTTTTCAACTTATATTAGTTGACAGAGTTTATTTGCGGATCTTGTTTAATGTCCCTTGCATACACAGTTTTTCATAATTTTGTGTCTACCTTCTTTTACTAAATTTATGACATCAAACTTCTACGTAAGTTGAGAAGAGATCTAAGAACTCAAGTATGTCTTAAGATTAAAATCCACATCAAGAGCAATAGTTCAATATTCGGTTTATATAACTTGTTGGATTTTGTCATATGTCAATCCCGAATCAATAGTTCTATTTTGGATAATGGAAGGTCTGCTCCATTGAATTATGTTTGATGAGAGTTCTCTTTATATTCTTTGTTTGTAGTCCCTTTTAAGAGAATAATAGATTGATACATAAAAATAATTGATTGATTCAAGTCTGAAAAAGTTCTTAATAGTAAT
>NW_023591558.1:17474-40985 GCF_014843425.1 Jatropha curcas | reverse complement strand
TGGCTTATTTATTGCCTCGACTTGCTGGTCTAAACAAGAAAGGAGAAATTTAATCCTTCTATCTGAAGAGTTTTGGAAGGATTTGGCCCATCTTACTCGAGTATGACCTGGGCCGGTGCTATTTTCTGAAAGCCGCATAGTGATGATGAATTATGTGCGATTTGAGTCGAAGGCCACTGTAAGTCTCAGCGGGACCTTTACTATTTCTGGGAGGTAATCGTAAAGAACATATTCTTTTCTGTGTTTGTCTCTTTTTTTTCCACTGATCCTTCTTTCGTGTTTGCAAGACTTGGGCTTTTGAGTATTTTTCCCTACATCCGCCCAGCAGGCTGACTATCAATACTGATCTGGATGTAAGGGCTAGTACCTTTGGCTTGGAGGTGGTCCGAGCAAATCACCGGTCTGTATCTACGGATTGATCGAAGACTCTTACGTTAACATGCTTATCTCACTCACAAGCTTCATTACACCTATCACACAGTGGCTCATGCATAGGTGAGTGCTTTTAGTTCTCCTTGAGTATGATGGGAAATAAAAAGGATTTAATTAACACATTTTAACTTCTCGTCACAATAGGTTGAGCGGGTAGCGGATGAGACGCCCGATCTCCAAAAGTTTGCTTGAGGCCTGATCCACCTATTTCTGGGCGATCAGAGGCCTTGTTCTTCGGCGGCGGGTTTGGTTCTGTCACATCTGTCTTCGAAGACGCTAATTTTTGGGTGAGAGAGTGGACTTCCAGATTAAGGGGCTGCCGCGCCGTTCCTCATCCTCCTCCCGGAGGACATGCGATGCGAACCGCAAACAGATGATTCTTACCGAGGGCCCATACTGAGGCATTCTGCATAGTGGATTTATCCGGAGTGTGGGGATTATGATGAATTTTTTGCCAGGGTGTTTTCTGATTGCATGCCTATTCCCGAGTCTCGGTCTTTTGACAGTCCTTTCGAGTCGAGCTCACCCAGCCGCTTGGCACTCGTTCTTCTCGGGCTTCAGGCCTCTTCGGGCACAAGTGACCCCAAAGGAGGAGGCCCTACTACCCGCTCCTCTTCTTTCACTCGCGGTGGAGGGTCCGGTCTCGCTGGGCCCTAGCCATTCAGTTGGTGCTTTCAGGGTTTCCGTCAGGCTATTTAGATAGCTGCCGGGCCAGTTCATCCGGGCCTTTGGACAATTTGCAACCTTCCATAGCAGAGCATTCCCTGATTACACTCCTGATGGCACTATCGTCTCTCCGCGAAGGTTCTCTCCAGGTGCGTGTGGAGATGCGCCTGAGCGGTCTTCCTCCTGATGAACCATCAGCTGAGGTACAGATTATGAAACTTTTCCCAAAAAGAGGATTCATAAGAAGCCTCGATACTGACTTGAAAAAATTCCACTTTTTTTTTTTAGGGGTTCCCGTCGGATTAGGGTCAAATCAGATGATGGAGCTAATTCTTCTGATGCCAGGGGACTTAACTTCAGCCTGGACTCTGGCGGGCCTCTCGAGTGATCAGGAGGAGTAGGAGAAAACGGATATGGATGCTAGATGATTTTCCTGCTGTCTTTTGGATTTTTTTTTTACTGAAACACTCGGCTGGGTATTTCTGAACTTTGGCTACATGGTTCCTGGGTTAGCTGAAACTTTAATTTGTAACCTGGCAACTCAAGTTAGTGAGTGAAAAAGATAATTTATGCATGACTATATATTATATAGAAAGAGAGTAAAAACATTTCTTCCCCTCCTTTTTTTTTTTATTCCGTCTTCTTCTTCAAGCCACGCAATACCAGGGTCAGTTTTTTTTCTCTCCTTTCTCTTTTTTTATTATTTTTTATTTATGTATGTACAGTTATTGATTTTTGTTTGGAATAACAATTAAATAATAATACTAATAATAAAAATAGAAGGAATATTAAAAGGACATGAATCCCCTTCTACAACCATAGCATGCATCAGCTGGACTAGGAGTCTCTCCAAAGTTGAAAAGATCAATTTGGGGAGGTATGGTTCTTTCCCGCCCGTTATTAACTCTTAGGGGTGGTAAACAGCTTTGATTTGGGACCTTTTTACGGGCCGGTTAGTTAGACTTTGGGACCTTGAAGCATCCACGTTTTTTCGGTTTTGGGGCCATGATGGAGGAGCCTGTGCCCTCTTTTTGAGGAGTTTTTGTGCTATAATAGGGTGGACCTCCAATGCCCTTTGGTCAGCATCGAGGTAATAAATTGGGTATGTTGAAGATTAGTTACTTTGAAACACTGTTACCAGTTCCAAGCTGACCCCAAGCTAGGGCTATGATTGTTGATGGACCAGAAGGCAATTCTGCCTGCCCCATCGATTGAATGAATTTTTCAGAAGCTTGCCCAGATGACCGCTTATCTGGATGAGGCCCTGAGAGGGATGTGTAGCAGGCATGGCCCTGGTTTTTTGGTTTATTGGTATACAGCGAGGTTTTATTTAAAGCCAAGACCCAGGCTTTGGGCGCACTTGCGTCTGGTTGGTTCCCCATGGTAACTCGACATGAGAGTAGGTATTAGTGGGGGTTGTATTGGCGGAGTGTAGATGCTCTCTGGTCTGAAAGAACATATAGTATTCTATGTGTCTTGTGTCCGACCCCCCCCTGCTTTGTTAGGGTCGATGACTACGATCGTTTCCCCCTTATGTGGACAGGTATTTTTCCTTCCTCCCTTCCTTTTTTTTTTTATAATATTGAATTATTTCTCATTCCCCTTGGTAATGAGAAAGGATCGCATTACTCAGGTTTGGGTTTGAAGGCACCATCTTCGAGTGGTCATTGCTGCCTACTTCCTTCCTTATAACCTTCTCAATATGTATCGCGAAGGATCCTGTTACACATCCTTCTACGGACGAATGGACTTCATGGTTGATTGAGTTTGGGTCCAACATGAGATACTGTGGTCATCTCATCTTGGACGACCACACATTACCGCGCGCTTTATTCCAGGACTAGCTTCCGCCATACACGGGTTTATCTCTTGTCGTGAGATTTGACCACTCACGAGAAAACTTTATCTAGTAGTCTCGAGAGATTGATGAGACGAGATATATCAGAGCGATTAGAGTGATGAGTGGACCAGAGTGTTATGAGTGGATGGAACCATCAGGCTGATTATCACGTGAGAACTCTCCAGAGACGCAGTAATACGTAGCTTAACGCTATGAAGACGATTGTGAGTGGATATACGCGTGAGGTGCCTTAAGGCAGTGGGTCAGAGATCATCATATGGTTAGAGCCTTTAAAACCTAACCCTGGCGAGGCTGTTTCAGTACTTCTCCCTTGAATATCGACCTGGTTCAATTGCCACTGTCTGGCCGATTGAGAGACCAAGGAGGACTGCACTGCTGAGTGCACTCGAAGGTTGGGTTCAGACTGAGCGCTTGGGTGTGATGAGGCTGGGAACTGGGGTAGTGAGGAGTTGGTGCTGACATCTAAGACGCGGCGAGATGGATCATAAGTTTAACAGCTTAAAGATGAACTCAAGAAGGATGTTGCTCCAACGGAGGAGATGGGCACATCTAGGCTCGCTATATGGCGTTTGTGGCTTTTGTTGCCTTCTTTTTATTTAGACTTGGACTTTAAATTTTGGATGTACTGTGTTTTGCTCCCCTAGGTTTTAATATTTGAGACTTTTTGACTTAGACTTTACTATTCATTTTGTTTTTTTTTTGCTTGATTTGAAATTGCTTGCTCGGATTAATGAATGTCATTTGTCTTTTTAAGATGTCTCCAAGCATTTTCCCAACTTTTATTCACTTAAGCTTCTTAACATTTGCCTAAAGCGCACCTTTTTCAAGGTTTTCGACTTTTTTTAGCTGAGCTACCCGATGCCATTATTTGCCTAAAGCTGCCGCTTTCTTTCGTGGGTTTTCAGATTGGCGGGCCCCGACTTTGCCCTAGGTCGCCCTATTTGGGTTTTTGACTTAGCGGTTCTTTCCTCCTCTTTTTTTTTTTGATTGGCAAGGAAGAATGAAAATTATGAAATATGGTTTTTTTTTTTATTAATGAGATTAGAACCGCGCCCCAAAGAGGCTGCCTACATATCTTCAGATATTATAGATTCTTTTTGTTTCGCAAAGAAATAGGTTCTTAATGTAGTGTTTCGTTTTAGCATTATTGCAATATGAATTACAATTTACACAAGAATATCTTTTTAAACTTGATCTAAATTACATGTGATTGGTGATTCCAAGCCATCCAAATCAGTCAAAAATTAACGGCTGCCGCCTTGACAATATCTTCTTCACAAACACTATAGGTCCAGCCCAAGTGAGGACGATAACTTCCCAACGTGGATGCTACGATTCGGCTGTCTATATCTCTCTCTCCAAAACCATAACAACCTTCTTTCCCAGTTTCACCCGGGTCTTTTGTACCTTTTGTTCAAAATGGTCTTGCCATTCTTCTTGGTAAACTGCGATTTGGTGGATTGCTCGGCAAATCCGCTTGTTCAAAATCCAGACCCAAAAGTGCAAATAATAATTCTCGGCCCAATCCTGCTTCGCTGATCTGGCTTTCTTCTCGAATAATCCTCGCCGATTGAAACTTCCAAGTTCAAATTATGGGCAACACTGCTATCCATTAACCATAAGAGGAGACACGTAAGAATGCCGGGGTTGCCCCAGTAGGCGTTCTGATTGAAGTCCCTGTATTCCGCGCATAAAGGCATGTTGTATGTTGTTCATCAGCCAAAGCTCTGAATGCTTTTTGAGCTATGCTTTTCGCAAAAGACTATAGCCTTATGTTGCAGCCTCCCACCGCCCATTTGTTTGTGGACGATAGGGCGAAGTTTGTGGTTGCTGGACTCTTCTTCTGCTTCAGTAGCTTCCAAAATTCACTCTGAAAGTGAGATTCCCGTTTATCCGTGATTTGATCTCAAAGGGTGTTTCTCGTACCGACAAAGGATGTTGGTCGACAAACTGTGGCTACTTGTCTTTTGGCGTTTCAAGGACTGCATAGGAGGCTGCTTCAATCCATAGTGAAATAATCAACGAGCAAGCCAGGAATTGTATTTGATGGGCCGGAGGTTGGAAGCCTTTGGATGGATCTTTCGCGATTCACGTCTAATGCCCCGCAAAGTTGCGAGAAGGCGCGGAGCCATGGGTGGAAGCGATGGGGATGTCAAATTGACCGGAAGGCTGCTTTTGCAGCTTGCGAAAAATTTGACACTCATTGGGCACTTTTCTGCGCGTTGCCTGCACGCAATCTGCATTCAAATGGTTACCAGTAATAACCCAGGTTTCGTAAATTTTTTCCGAGCCAGAGACCATCCCGTGCATGTGTGGCCTCGGACTCCCCATTATGGTAGCGGAATCCCATGATGGCTTGGGCTTCTTTCCTCATCGACGCACCTCAGGTGCATGCCAACCCCAACTTCTTTTTTATAATACCAGAACTCCCCAAGTAAGGAAATATCCATCGCCTGCTAACCTGGTCTGCAATGTTCGTTGATGCAGTTCTTTTTAGACCCTCTCCGGGTAGGTCTTCAATTCTCCTGAATGATAGGAGTTCTGTATATCCAAAACCACCGGCTTGTCCAATCGACTAGATGCATGACATGTGCTGTGTTATCCTGTAGCCGGACGTGTGAGGGGGTCGAATGATAACTTTGATCTCTCTGACAATTAATCCATAGAACGCCTAAAAGTAAGCCTAGCGGCATCGGCAAACTGATTTTTGCTCGCGGGGCAAGGTAGGTTGAAACGATAATTCCTGCAAACTGCTGAGTGGCTAATTCGCAAGCATCGTAGGTAAGGAACCAATCCGATGCTTACTTGATTTTCCATTTCCTTAAGAGCTTGAGAGACTAGTAAGTTGGAAATCTCCCGAAAACTCTAAGGGAATTTTTATTTCTTTTTCTAGGGCCAGCTTCTAACCCCTGATAAGCTTCATAGCTTCGGCTTCATTGTTGGTACATCAGAATACCACTAAGTTTGAACTGGCGATTGGGGACGTAGCTCTCCAGCAAGGAGTTTTGAATAGTGAACTCCAACCATCCGTTTTCCATGTCAAAGTTTGAGCCTCCATCGAAAGGTACAATTTCCCAGAAACTGTGACTTTCCAAGCTTAACAAATCTTTCGTCAGGAAAATTACACTACCTTATGGCAATCTGGTCTTGACCACCCGGTAATTCTGCTAATTGGTCAGGGCCAAAGTGACCTTTCACTGCGCTTTCGGTTGTAACAACCAAATTTTTAAAATATATCATAGAAGCTGCTGTAGCACTGATACTCCCGCCACCTTTAGGCCATCTATTACAGTCGAAGAATCCGTGTTCCTCACTCCATAAGGAATTTCAAGGGGTTCGATTCAAGAAATGAACAATAGGTTTTGTGTAAGACGAGAGGTAGTGGGCTTGCAGCTTTGTTACAAGCCCAGGGTACCAGAGCACAAACAGCACAACTTCTCAATGCTTATTGTATTTTAGCTCATATTCCAGCATCCTCTTGCTAGAGGCATACACGGCATTTTTGCTATCCTTGTATCTTCTGCTTGGTTGAGACTAGCATTGCACCGCCAATCCGCCTCTTCCTGTCACCGATAGGTATGAATAACTTTATTAAGGCTTTTTCCCAACCTTGGTGGTCTGGTAAAACTGCGTGGGATAGCAGATATTGCTGGTGAACGTTGGTTCGAAAGCTTTCTAGCAATTGCCCTCATTCCATTTAACGCTACTCCTTTCCTGAATGAATTTGAAGAATCGGAGACCACATGAGTATCGGCCAACCTGATTAATGAACCTAGGCTGATGTACTGTAGCCTTCCCAGGAAAACCCCGAACTTCTCTTTTCCGTGCGCCTCATGTGCTGGCAATTTCTCAAGAATGGCTGTTGGCTTTTAAGGGAATCGATCTCTATGCCCTTCTCGACTGACGCAATATGCCCCCCAGAAAATAGCTCCGTGATGTAGCTTCCAAAATAGACATTTCGCCGGGTTGTATTGCTTTAAGTTGTACTTTTCGAAGTCTAAGGAAGAACTTCTCAATGCTGTTGTATGTTCTCCAGCTGTGTTGGAATTGACCACCAATATCATCCACATACACTATCGACTTCTTTGTTGTGGATCATGTCAATCGGAAAAAATGGTTTGTCGCCATTTCTTTGAATAGGTTTGCCCCGGCATTTTGAGCCCAAAAGGCATGACCCTATAGCAGTAAGATTCCCCATTCTGTGTATGAACGCCGTCTTCTCTTGTATCTGGCAGATGCATCATTAATTTGATTGTATCAATCGACACAGAGCATCGCAATAGAGAATCATCTCTTGCCTGCTATTCAGTCTCACTAACAAGTCAATTTATGTGGTAGGGGGAAGTCGATCGCTTAACCGGAACTACGCTTTATTTGCAAATCGGCCCAGATAATTCCACACACACATTCTGACTTATCCCATCGCTCTTTGGAGACTGGCACCAATGTGGTTGTCTAACCATGATCCGGGTAAGCAATTGGGTTCTATGAATTTGTTCTCCAGTTGCTTGGCACTTCCTCTTTGATTTTTTCAAGGACCATTCTGTTTTCGAGCCTTCCTAAGTTTCTGTTTCACTGGCTTGCTCCCAGGAATATCCGGAATCTGTAAGAATACTACTATTGCTGGGTTGTCGATTTCTCTGTGTGTCACTTGGGACTTTCCAATGAAAAAGCAGGATCAAAACAAATTCTTTCAAACATTTATCACTGACTCGTTCCTATTACATACAATCAGATGCAAATGTATGCTATGGTTCCATGATTGGTTCTTCTTTGCATCATTATTTTTGCTCTTTTCATTTCTATTTCATTTATTTGGATTATTTTGCTTGGAAATGCTATGGAAAGATAGATCATGCAGGGTAAAGTCAAGAATTTGCAAGCCTTTTATTGATTATGACGGAATCGCCTCGAAAAATACATCAATACGTGTGAAATACTGGATCTTCTAGATCCCGTACAATCGAACTGCAGACGAAAACTAGAACTGGACTCTGACTCGGTTACGACTCGGGGTGCAGACCGAACTCAGTACAGGACTTTTGTTTGAAGCAGAATTTTGACTCTTGGTTTAAGACACTCGGGAGGGGGTCTATCAGCAATGCGATCCGCCTGCGGCGTACCAGTTGGTGAGGAGGTCCTCCGCTTGGCTTGATCAAAGGTTGAGCAGTCTCGATTCCCTCGTGCACATTCGGTGATAAAACGCAAACCTCGTCAAAGAGACTAGGCTATTAGAAATGAAGTCTTCGCGCCTGCCAGTTCAGTTATAGGTTTCGGGCTTGTTGCCTCCAGACAATCCTGAGAATATCTCTAACCTCGCAGGTAAGCATCTTCTTAGCAGCTAGGCAGCGGAAAATGGGTTCTTGGAAGCACAGATAAAGGAATCTGGTTCTCGCCGGTATTGCAGACATTAACCATTCAGAGTCAAGAGGTAAGGCCGCATCTATATACTTCTCCTTCACTTCCCCTGTCTACCTCTTTCCAGCTCGGTCTTCCGTTAGTAGGGCTCGTAGCCCTAGCCATAAGGTCCCCTCATATCACCGGACACCCCAGGCTGTTTAGTGGCGGGGTACTGTTTTTTGCGGATCTTGCCAATAATCATCTCCTCTGGCAGATAGGGAACATTTGGGTTCAGCATCAGAAGGCAAGAACTAATGGCGGTTTTAAGAGGCACTATGCAGTTTATTTGCACCGTCCCGAAATCAAAGAGAATTCGAGAGCTTGCAGTCTTTCCCTCTATGAACTGCACGGTGTCATAATGAAATCCAGAAAGGGATAAATTGGCAGTTTCAGGGTTAACCTCAAAGAGAGGCTGGCCCTTTGGCTTTCTCAACTGGCTGTAGTCATCCCTTTGAATGGTAATAACTTTGTCCTCATAGGAAAACTTGACTTTTTGGTGCAAGGATGAGGGTACTGCCTTAGTGTGATGTATCCAAGGTCGGCCCAGAAGTAGATTGAAGCTAGTCTAGTCGGTATATCAATTACCTGGAATGGGACTTCCATCACAGTCGGCCCAACTGTTAACCTGTTCATTTGATGCATAGCAACCCCACACTTCCCTCGGGTACTGTTCATAAGCTTTCACTTTTTGGTCCGATGGGTTGAATTTGTTCCCTCCCAACCCAGACAGCCTGGCTACCCTTAGTGGGCAGACGTTTAGGGTTGACCATTATCAATGAGAACCATGGGCACAGTTTTTGTCTCTGGTCTGGACAGTGAATAAGGGCGTTATTATGGCTACCTCCGCTCCTTGGGTAAGTCGTCATCAGAAACCCGATGCTCTTTGTATTTTGACGTTTATTGGGTAAGGGTGGATACTAGCACTTCGGGGCTAACCTCCACTGATGTCTGTAGCTGACTCAAAGCCTTGCCAAAGAGCTTGGATGGGAAGGATGATGCTAGCGAGTTTCCCAGATTGACACCTTGCTTGGGTCTCTTTTCAACTGTGAAAGTACCCGGGTCTTCTTTTAGCTCCTCTACCTTCTGATAGGGTTTTAATTTTTTGGGATTTTATCCAGGACCCATGGTTCATATTGTCTCCCGCCTCCTGGTTATACCATATAAGTTTCGGTTAGGTCGTTTTCAGATTCAAGACACAGACGTTGTCATTTCTAGGAATAGTTCGAAAGGATCGATCAGTTCCTGGTCAGCCATAATAGCATTTCCATGAATTGGGTAAGGGATTAAGTGCTAATGTGGGCTTACTTTCTTGAATAATAAGAGCCGTTGTCCACCCAAGTCCTGGGATACGGTTCTTTTAGCGTCACACGCTTCAGTCTTGTGTCGTACCCTGATGGTACTCAACAGTACTCATCAGCTTTGTAATTTCTTGTAAATGGGTTTGGGGTGGTGGCCTTTCTTCCAAGGGGCTTGATGTAGTTGGCCTTGACAGCCTCTCGAAACCAAAAGGATTGGCATCCCGAGATCAGTATAGGTCTTTCTGGATTGACTGCCATTTCTCATGTTCCCACAACGCAAAAGGGTTTAGTGGGGGTGATGCGTTGCCACTTCGTGGATTTAACTTAGCTTGGCTAGGTTTTTGTAACTTTGGAGGTTCCTGAGTCTTCTTTCAGTTGCCCCATCGAATCAGATCTCTACCTTTGTAGGCAGTGGCAAATGAGCGACTGGAATGTTGGAAGGTACTGGTTTTGTAGTTGGGTGTTGGTAGACAGGTTGTAGGTTCTTTAATTAATTATGTCACCTGTTTTGTTCCAAGGGCGGTTTAAATATCTAGGCGGCTTGGCCCTCCACCTGCGGTAGAACGAGGAAAAGGGTTTCATTTTTTTTTCTGCTTTGGTGGTTTCTAGTTTCTCTTCAAGTGATAGTCCACCTCCATGTTATAGCTGATATGTGACTTGAAGGCGTTATAAGATGTCTTCCCATGTTTTTCATCTTAGAGCGGTCCAAGCTTGACAAACCACCTCAAACGCAGCACCCGTCAGAGATTGTTGGCAACTGAGCAAGGAGCTCGCTGCTCAATCCGAAAATGGGTTGGGCACCGCACATACATTTTCAAATGAGTTTTAGGGACAAGTGGTTTCCCCGTCGAATTTGTCCATGTTGGGCCAATTTTGAAATTTTGGTTGGCAGTCTTGCCCTCGGGGAACAAAGACAAGGGAGTCCATGTCCACCACTTTCTTGTGGTTTTTGAGGAGGGCAGTGATAGATCTTTCTAGGAGTTCTAGCTTCTCTCTCATTCTCTGAGCTTCCAGCTCGGAGGCAGTTTTGGAAGGCACATCATCCAAGTTTAGGGTGGGGTTTGTTGGTTCAGCAGTAGGTCCCTGATTAGAGGCAGCAGGACCCTGATTGGAGGTAGCAGGACCACTTCCTCCGGCCGAATTCCCATTACCATTCCCATTACCTAAATCAGCTATCAGGGCGGCCCTTTGGGCGGCCAGGGCCTCATTCATTCTGGCCTCCATTCTGTTCTCCAGTTGTTCGATGAGGGTTTGGATGTCAGTAAGTGATGCCATTGGTGCAGTTGGAGTTGATGAAGTTGAAGCTGGTGTAGCTGGTGATAGTACTGTAGGTGTAGCTGGCACAGATGTGGGCACTTGGATCGTGGGCACCTGTAAGGATAAGGGTAGCTGGATTAGGTACGGATTAGGTACAGTGGGTTTGGGCGTATCAGGGTAACTGATATGAAGATGGATTCGCCTCTTTGTCGCACTGTGCATGAATGAGAAGAGTGTTTCATGCTCTTTTGTTTTAACCCCATGTTTATGATATTCCTGACTGTGCATAACACACGTCATAATCTATTTAATGCATGGTTCACGATCATTGGGTGCATACAGTCTAAAGGATAGGCTAAACATTCTAATACGGCTCTGCCTCAAATACGAGAATCGGCTTTATAAGGGCCTTGAACCTTGAGTATCGGATATACTAACCACATGTTGAACAAAGAGTTTTGCGTGGGTCCAACGGTCATGGGCCACCCCCAAAAGGATTAGGGGCGGTTTGCGGTAACAGGAAGGACGCTTTGGCTGTCTGTCGACATAATCAAAGAGACCTGTCGATCAGCTCTACTTGCTATCCAGACTCAGAAATTTGAGAAGTTTGAACAGAGAGAGAAGAAATTCATTTGAAATTCATTTTTTTATGCAATGGAGAAAAAGATTCTCAATCGTGCAAATAGACCAATAAATTTAAATGTCTTAATCAAATTTGTCAATTAAGTTCAAATTTCCTTTCATCGAGTATTCTTAAAGAAAGAACACTCGATTTTTGTCAAGGTACCCTGCAAAACAAAGCATAGTAAAGCAATGCCCTAAAGAAGGGTAGGTTAGTTTATTCAACAATTGTAGTCCTCTTCATGCAAAATGATTACATGGTCCCCAGCAGAGTCGCCAAACTGTGAATTGAAACGTCCGGGGCGTCGCGAGGATCGCGGAACTGGTCCCGGAATATTTTTTCGGAGGTCCGAAGTGAATGTTATGAGTCGCCCTGTTTCATTATTTTAGGGTAAACTAGGAAAAAACCCTAAGTTGAACTCCAATTTTAAAATTACCATAGTTACTAAGATTAATTAACCCAATGTTAAGGCATGGTCCCTTACGACCGAGGTGGATCCCGAGACTTATGTCATGCTGATGGAAACTAACGCCAGACCTATGAATGCTTTGCAAGGTAAAGGTGTAATTGGAACCCAATGAAAAATGCTTATCGGTGATTTCGACTTGCTGCTGGGGTTTAATCCCAAACCGTGCTACGTACTTCCCGTTTTGACATGGAAGATCAAAAGTCAACGTAGTTCGATAGGCTTCTTTTGAGGGCTTTGAATGGGTATGCTTTATGCATGAGTGGTGTGCATGCTTTGTGCATTTTGTTTAGGGCATTTTGCCAAGAGTTGATTGATTGATTGTTTCGGGCATTTGATACCCAAAAATTGATTTGATTTTAGGCATTTGATGCCAAAAATGTTGATTTTAATAGCTTTTAGCCAAAAAGATTGATTTAGGCAATTGTTGCCAAAAATTGCTGATTTTAATGGCTTTTAGCCAAAATGATTTAATTTAGGCAAATGTTGCCAAAAATGTTGATTTTAATAGCTTTTAGCCAACATGATTTAATTTAGGCAAATGTTGCCGAAAAATTGGTTATTCTTACTTATAGGCAATCTGTTTGCCTAAAGTAATTAAATGAACTACAATGTAGGCAATTTAATGCCAAAGGAACGTGATTAATTAAGGCTTGTTAGTCACAATTATTGATTAATTGGACTTAAGCCGAAAATTGTTCGAGTTCAAAATAAAGGCAATCATACCATAGCCATTGATAGACTAGATATTTTTAAGCGCAATATTGTCAGATTTTAAGCTTTAATACACGATTATTAATTAACCGGGCATTTAGCTTAATCATTTTAAAATTGAGGGCAATTTTATTTTGCTTAATTTGATGATATGGAATGCATTTATGCAAATTTGGTAGAATTAGGGAAGAAGAGAAGCATGCATGAAGTGCTAAAATTAAATAGGCAGAGTTTAGTTCATGTACCTGATTTCATCGGCGGCCACTTCTTAACTCCAGGTTAAGCTCCTCGTTAAGGGAAGATTAATTAATTTTAATTTTAATGACCAAATAACAAAGTAAGAAGAAAATAATAAAGCTAAATAAAAATGCAGAGAAGCAGTAAAGAATCGCAAGGAGCGTAAGGGAGAAGGAGCGTCCGTCAACACAGACTGAGTGAGTAAAAACGGAGTCCCCGGGGCAAATTTTATAGAAAAAAAGGCGACCCGAGGGCGGTTCTGCCCGCCCTGGAGGGCGGACGTGCCCGCCCTGGAAGGCGGGCGTACCCGCCCTTGAGGGCGGGCGTGCTGCCTTTTGAGGGCGGGCGTGCCCGCCCTTAAGACCGCCCTTTGAGGGCGGTCATGCCCACCCTCCAAGGCGGGCGTACCCGCCCCAATTCCGCCCAATTGGGCGGGTGTGCCGCCTGGGACGGTCAGGGCGCGGCCCGCCTGGGCGGGCGGGCCGCGCCCACCCTACTGGGTGGACATGCCACCCGATCCGAGCGGGTGCGCCCGCCCTGCTTGGGGGGCGTGCCCGCCTGCCCGGTCGGGCGGGCCCAGCCTTGCTTGGGTCCGGGCCATGCCCGCGCTTGGCAAGCGGCGTCCCCGCCCTGCTTGGGCGGGCTGGACCGCCCTTGAGGGTGGGCAGGCACATCGGACCGTGCCTTTTTTTTTCGGCTCCAGAGGCTTTTTTTTTGGGAGGTTCTGGACCTTCCAAAAAATATTCCGGGACCAGTTCTGCCGATACTCAAATTTTCGTTTCAAGTACCATATTGGCATACTTCCGGCGAACTTCCAAAATGGCCTTCGGTCCGGCTGGACTGTTTGCAGTCCGTGAAAACAGGCTTTTTGAGCTTTAAAAATTGAGTATTCACAACTTTTTAAATAAATCTTTTGAGAGTCTTTTGAAAAGATATGGAGTATACCATATAGTGTCTACTCCATACCATCCACAAACTAGCGGTCAAGTGGAAATTTCAAATCGTGAACTTAAATTTCAAATCGTGAACTTAAGTGGATTTTAGAAAAAACTATCAATTCATCTCGTAAAGATTGGTCACTTAAGTTAGATGATGCACTTTGGGCATATCGAACAACGTTTAAAACACCAATTGGGATGTCTCCATACCATTTGATTTATGGTAAAGCATGTCATCTACCTATAGAACTTGAATATAAAGCTTATTGGGTAATAAAAGCTCTGAATTTTGATTTGAACAAGGCAGGCTATAAAAGGAAACTTCAATTAAATGAACTTGATGAGATTAGAATGTTAGCATATGAGAATGCCAAGTTATATAAGGAAAGAACTAAAAAATGGCTTGACACTCATATTCGAATCAAGTCATCATATTCGAATCAAGTCATTTAAAGAAGGAGATAAAGTATTGTTGTTTAATTCACGACTATGCTTATTTCCTGGAAAATTGAAGTCTAGATGGAGTTGACTATTTGAAGTGATCAAAATTTCAGAACATGGAGCGTTAGAGTTGAAAAATTTATCCAATAGTTCCACATTTATGGTAAATGGACAAAGATGTAAGCTTTACTTGGGTAATAAGGTTGGTGATCCACCTCAAGTAGAGTTGCAGGCAAATTGAATCCATACAGTTGGTATGCATAATATATATCTATATATATATATAATATGTTTTGTTTGTTTTTTTATTTTATTTATTTTAAGCAGTTAAATATTTTCTTTGATTACAAACCAAGATATGGCTTAAAAAAGGACTCATTTCAGTTCAAGTGTACAGCAAATTTTGCCTTTGCAGAAATAGATTACGCGAGCGCAATTTATGGAAGCGCGGGCACGTAAGGTTGAGCTTTAAGCACAGAAGAGTTGGCCTTTATGGAAAGAACGGGCGCGGTAACTGTGAAAAAAAAGAGACAGAGAGATTCGATTACAGATCGCGATCGCAATAGAAATATTCGCGAGCGCGACTAAGGTGCAAAGGAAGTAAGAAGGTTTGAGATGATCATTCGCGAGACGAAATCTTAAAGTTGCTTGTGCCACTAGCTCAGGCCGTGCGCCATAGAGGCACAGAATGCCCTTTGTGGTTGATCCTAGATTTTCATCACAACTAGACCTAAATTAAGTGTTCAAAACACCAAAAAGGAAAAGAAAAGGACGAAGGGGAGTTTAAGGTTCTCAGAAACTACCTTTTGAAGATTTCTTGAAGATTGATTAAAAAAGGGATGGCGAAACCCAAACACTTGGTTCTTGATCCAATAATTCGAGATCTGAGATTAAGTAATGTGTTTTGTCGGATTTTTGATTGATCTTAGGGTTTTTAATGGTTATAGAATAGTGAATCTCAACCTTTATCAAAGGGTAACACTTGTTGCTTTGATTTTAAAGTTTGAGTTTTAAAAGAGCAAGAGTTTCCCAAGATCTCCCAAAAATTCCTTCCTTTTGCTCAGCGTTTGAGTTTTAAAAGAGCAAGAGTTTCCCAAGATCTCCCAAAAATTCCTTCCTTTTGCTCAGCCCCCAATGTCTATTTATAGACATTTGAGGGTGGGTGATCCCATTTAGGGTTGACATGGCAAAAATGTCACTGATGGGCCCCGCAATAGGTCTGGGTCCACTTTTACTGAATCGAACCAGATGGCACGCAAAATAAGATAATGCACCGAAAAGTATGCCGAGCAGGCCCGATGTGCTTCTCGGGCCCGGTTTCATCTCAAAACTCCCAGTAATCCGAGAAAGTAAAAATGATTAAACATATAGATAATCTCAGCCACAGACCATTGGTTCGAAAATCTGAGCGATTTAGAATTTTGATCCAAATTTATACAAAAAAGGTGTATCATCACTGAACCTTTTAGGGGGAAAATTTGAGCGTCTACAGTTAGCCCACACTTTGCTTTTTAAGCAAAGTGTCATCAAAGTGTAAGTAGACGCACAAGTAAGAAAATACTTACCTGATTTGCGTTGTATAAAAGACTTTGATGGACGAAGTGTGCCATTTTGGCAGCTTTGTTGTTGTGGGTTGCCATTACGGTGATTGTCAAGCAAGTGAATTGCATCGTAGTGATTGTTGGCGACTTTTGCGGCTGATTGCGCCGATCAGAGGCTTTTATAAATGCAATGGTTATCCTTTAGACATCGAATGCAGAATGAGATGCTCCACTTGGGACAGCTTCAGGGGAGCGCCACTTAGGACAACTTCAGAGGGGCACCACTTAGGACGACTTCAACGAATGAATGAGTGCGCCACTTGGGACGACTCGGTTCTAAAATGCTCAACTTAGGAAGTTTTTCCTTTGGACAGTGAAATGCAAAATGAGATGCGCCATATGGGACGACCGACTTTAGGGGTGCGCCACTTGGGACGACTTCAACTGATGAATGGGTGCACCACCTAGGATGACTTGATTCTGAAATGCTCCACTTAGGGAGGTTGTCCTTTGGACAGTGAAATGTGGCATGAGATGCACCACTTGAGACGGCTTCAATGGATGAATGAGTGTGCCACCTGGGACGACTCGGTTCTGAAATGCTCCACTTGGGGAGTTGTCCTTTGGATGATGAAATGTGGAATGAGATGCACCACATGGGATGGCTTTAAGGGTGCGCCACTTGGGACGGCTTCAATGGATGAATGAGAGCACCACTTGGGATGACTCAGTTTCGAAATGCTCCACTTGGAGAGGTTGTCCTTTTAACGGTGTGAATACTCAAATTTTGAGGCTCAAAAAGCCTATTTTCCCGGACTGCAAACAGTCCGGCCGGACCGGAGGCCATTCGGAAAAAAAGTCCGGCCGGACCGGAGGCCATTCGGAAAGTTCATCGAAAGTTGCCAATATGGTACTTGAAACGTCGAAAATTACGAGGATCACAGAACTGGTCCCAGAATATTTTTTTGGAGGTACGGAACTCCCGAAAAAGCCTTTGGAACAAAAAAAAAAACTAGCGAGTGGATAGGATAGGGTGACAGCAGCCGCCGTCCATGGCCGCAGCAGCCGCCGTCCACGGCCGCAGCAGCCGCCGTCCACGGCCGCAGCAGCCGCCGTCCACGATGGCAGCAGTCGCCCTCCAGCTTGGTTTTTCCCTATAAATACAGCCCCGAATCGACAGTTTTAGGGACTCGGTCTGTGCTGACGGACGCTCTCTTCTCTCCTACGCCTTGAATTAATTTTAATTAATATTCCCCAAAGGAGGAGTTTTAATCTGGAATTTTCAAAACTGAAGGCTCAGAGCAGCCGCCGTTAACAGGTAATAACGAAACTCTGCCATTTAATTTTAGCATTTTGTGCATAGTTCTCTTTCTCACCTCTAATAATTCTATTAAATAATTAAATAACTGCATTCACACCATGTCATTTTGGCAGAAATTGCCTTAAGTGAAATAAGTTTAGGCTAATGTAAGCCCCACGTACCAATCCGGAGAACAGATGGTGGAATGCACAATCAGTGCCGGAGCACCGTCTTTATGTCACTTATTAAAGCTAGATCATAAAATAGAAGTGGTTAATTTTCTCATAAGGAGGCAAGTAATTAACATTTTGTTTTTTTTTTTTTTTTTTTTAATACAGAAATAATGTTAAGAATTTCCTACGACAAATTTTAGCAAGAGGTTTGTCCCTAAAAATTTAAACTTGCCACACAAAGAAAATATACACACTACCAGTTTTCTCCAAACCCCAAAACGTCCAATCAACAATCAACAATACGCAACAAGCAACTTCTAAATATTCCCTCACACATACGCATAATATCTATAACACATTTCCTTTTCAGGAATCTATAATCATCAATACACGCAAAAATATAATAAGATATTATTTTCCCTTAAATAATCATAACTTCTTAATACATTATAAACTTATTATATTCCAACCTTCCACAACACAATATTTATCTCCATGCCAAAAATCACCATTTACAAAATATCCACTCCCAAAATGTGATATCTACTCTGATCTCTCCTCTAGTCTTGAAGAAACACACCCTCCGCTCCTAACCTGCGCGTGATAAAAATCAAGCGCTGAGTGGAAGAGTCAGTGGTGCTAAATAACCAACATTTTAATTAACAATAATAGCCAAGGCCAAATTCTTAAAATTACTCAACTATATAAATAACCGAAATCGCATTCATGTTATTCAAATACTTTGAAAGCAATGAAGAAATATAAATACAAATAATGCGTCTTCATTCTTTTTATAGCAACAATAAAAATTTTCATTTTTTCGTTAAGGCTCGTACTAATGCAGAATGACATAAGCAGATTTGATCGTGGCCTATATTAGCGCCACCCCATCACATACCTCGTGGCCTTATGAAAAGCACCACGTGGGGCCTTATGAAAGCACCAACCCTCCTTTTTCCCCCAAACACAATCTGGCCTAATGAAAGCCCGAACCGTGGCCTAGTGAAAGCACACCCCATCACACAAATAGCGCGTCGCCTATTATAAGGGCTGATAACCCTAGCATATGACATAGCTTCACAATAGAACTCCATCTCATTTCATACCACACTCTCAATCATGATAGTTAGAGCCAAATCAAATCATTCTTTTCACAAAAGCAATAATAAAACCTCTTCATTTCTTAATACTCATCAGTTCAAAATTTTTCCTCAAAACACTATAGATATATATATACTTAATATAGTATCAAAGTACATAAATCAAAAACTTTGCAGCATTTTCATATCATAAACTTGACCTTTGCTGGGTTTTTAATACATAATTTGAGTTATGGGCCTCCAAACTAAATGAAATCAGATTCATTAGAAAGCTAAGACAAAAATGTACAAATGTTCAGAAGGGACCACAACCCAGATCAATCGGTAAAATAGCAAACAAAAGCTAGGAACACAGACCAACAGATCAGACCTGATTCAGCAGAACCAAGTTCAATGTTTATTGAATCCTACTTAACCAAACACTCAAATGAAACCAATCCAGAATGAGAGAAGTCTCAAGACATAGGGTAACAACTTTTATGAAGAACTTAGAACCTAATCTTAACCTAATGATTGTCATTATAGTGGTCAAAAAATGGGCCACTCAATTTAGTAATGCTATGTGCCGACACGCAGAGTCAGTTTTGGGTGTTTCAGCCATAAGTTGAGCTATGTATCTCCAATTTTGGACACGACAGAGGATGGGTTGGGAAAGAAAGAAGTAAGCTTTATAAACTTTTATGGAAGAACATCAAGACATTATTTGTTGCCATTTGGTGGTCACCAATGGGACAATCATTTCGGATAGACAGGTAAGACATCATAACAGAACCAGTTTTGGTATTTAAATCATAAGTTGAGCTACAAGTATTGGAATTAGAAATAAAAATATGTTTTGGAAAGCTGAGAAATAGAGCTAAAACTTTCATGAAGAAGTTAGAAACAAATGGGAAGTATAACAGGGTCAAAAAGGAGTTCCAAACCCACGGCAGAACATATCTCACATTAAAATTCAGCAATTTAAACAAAACATACAAAGTTCCCAAAATATATTCAAAACCCTAACCATGTAAAAACTACTTAAACAAGTGAAATTATTATTGCACTAACCTTATTAACAAGATTGAAAAAGTTTGGAAAGCCTTACTCCTTGGTTTTCTCTTTACCCTTTGAGGATGGTTCTCCAACCTCTTCAAAGCATGAAAAATCAACATTAAAAGCAAAACTTGAAAAAGCCAACCCCTTGACAAAAGAAATAGTTGGAGCATGATCTTAATGCCATCAATAACATGTCTAAAACCCATGAATCTACTTAACAATTCACAAAACCGTCAAACCACAACTTAATTGCTTCAATGGTAACTTCCACTTATCTTTGCTTTTAATCACCAATCTCAACTTCTACTAACTTTAATTCTTAAGCATTAAGTCTCTATTCTACGGTTTAATTAGGTAGTTGGTTGGTAACTTTGGAGGTAAGAAAATGAAGAAAATAAAAGAAGAAGGAAGAAGATGGAAATGGGGTGGAGAAGAGAAGAGAACGAAAGAAAACAAAATGTTTGTGGTGTTACTTTGAACGGTGTAAAGTCAAATTTGACTTCCAAATTTCATGCCAAATGGTGTGGCTAAGATTAAGTCCTAAGTAATCTCATCCATGGCTCTAAATATTCTCAAATAATTCTCTTTCTACTTCTTAATTTAACTCCCACCAATTAAATTAAATTGAACTCCACTAAAATAATTCCTCATTTATTTCTTTAATATACCACACTAGAAATATTATGCATTTAATACATAAACTCTCCAATAATATTAATTAATATGTTTCTACCCGCCTTAAATCATGCAAACATCTCCAAAAATAGTAAATTAAAATAGTAAATAGGCATAAGTAATTTTTTCGTCCGGACTAAAATAAATACCAAGTCCCGGACTGATCGGTACTATTCACAGACCGTAAATCACTATTATCCGACACTAAAAAGAAAATCAGTCCTGTTACGCTAAAAATGCCCGTTAATCAACTAATCGTGGTATTAATGCTTAACTCCGAACAATATTGGCTTAAAGTGGCCTAGTTAATTAATAACTATGGTGTAATTCCTTTATTTTCGAACAGTTTCGGCTAAAGTCCAAAAATTAATCAAATTTAATTGTGGCTAAAAAGCCTTAATCAATCACGTTTTGGCAACCAAATTGCCTACGGTTTTAATCAATCCGCTTTTGGCAAAACAAATTTTGCCTATTTTCAAATAACACTTTTTGGGACAATCGCCCCAAATATCAACACTTTTTCTTTGCAATAAATTGCCTAAATTACATAACATCTTTTGCATGATGCCTTAAATCATTTGGCGACAAATCGCGCCGGGAACCAAAACCCCTTGGTACAAAATGCCCCCTTAATCCAATCACTTCTGGCGGACAAATCGCCTAACCAATCTTTGGCAACAAATTGCCTAATAAATATCAAACTTTTGGCAACAAAATACCTTAATAACCATTTTGGCCGATAAATAGCCAAACAT
Source organism: Jatropha curcas (assembly GCF_014843425.1). The sequence goes on along the minus strand of NW_023591558.1, from coordinate 20,071 downwards.
CAATTTTTGGTAATAAATTGCCCAATCAAACACCTTTTGGCAACAAATGCCTAAAACAAAAAATCAATCAATCTTTGGCAAAAATGCCTAAAAAATGCACGAAGCATGCACACACCCATGCATGAAGCATACTCCTTCAAAATGCCTTTGAATAGGCTTTATCGAACTACGTCGGCTTTGATCTCTCATTCAAACGAGAATACGTAGGCACGTTCGGGATTTAACCCCGAGCGGCAAGTCGAAATCACCAAAACACTTCACTGGTCCAATTGCATCAATTTACCTTGCAAAGCATTTACACTTAGGTTAGTTAATCAGCATGACATAGTCTCGGGACCCACCTCGGGTTCGGAGTTCCGTAGATTGTGCCTTAAACCTTTGGGGTAATTAATCTAGAACTTACGGTTAAATTAAAATGGAGTCATTTTAGGGGTTTTTCTTAGTTTTCCCTTATAAAAATAACTAGGTGGCGACTTCAAACACACATGTGAGCATACCTCATTCTAGCACAATTTTGCCTTCGGGGAGGGTTCACAATTTGGCGACTCTACTGGGGAACTATGTAATCATTTTGCAAAAAGTGGACTACAATTGCTGCATCAACTAATCTGCCCTTCTTCAGGGTATTATTTTTGTTGTGCTTTGTTTTAAAGGGTAACCTAACACGAATCAACTGTTCTTTCTTTAAGAATACTGAATAAGGAAATTTGGACTTAATTGTAAAATTTAATTAAAACATTTAAATTTGTTGATTTATTTGCACGATTGAGTTTGCACGATTGAGAATCTTTTTCTCCATTGCATAAAAAACGAATTTCAAATGAATTTCTTCTCTTCTGTTCAAACTTTTGAGTCTGGATAGCGAGTAACGCTGATCTGCAGGTCTCCTTGATTATGTCGACGGACAGCCAAAGCGTCCTCCCTGTTACCGCAAACCATCCCTAATCTTTTTGGGGGTGGTCCATGAGTATGCGTACTGTTGGACCCACGCGAAACCCTTTGTTTCACATGTGGTTAGATATATCCTTACTCAAGGTTCAAGGGTCCCTTAATAAGCCAATTTCCTATTTGTGTCATAGCCTATAGAACCTATCCTTTAGGGCTGTATTATCCTTTTAGGGGCTGTATGCACCCAATAATGTGAATCAATATCGTTAAAAACGAATTATGAACGTGATATTGTGCGCATTCATGATAAATATCATCTCATAAACATAAAAACAATTAAAAAGAACCAAAAAGTATTTCTTTTTAGTCATGCACAATTGGACAAGGGAGTCGATCCTACCTCACATTCAGCTACCCTGATACCACCATACCTACCCACTGTACGCCCTAATCCAGCTACCCTTATCTGGGGCAGGTACCCCACTGTTGAGGGCCCTAAATCCAAGTTCAGTGACACCTTATAGTGCCATCACCAACCTCCCCAAGCTTCAACCAACCTCACTAGCTTCACCAACTTCAACCAACTTCCAGTTGCACAATGGTTCCCTTGCTGACATCCAAAATCTCATGGAACAACTGGAAGCCAGAATGGGGCCTAGAATGAATGGGCATTAAGCTTGCCCAGATGTTTTCCCCGAAAACAGCGAGATCTGATTATTTTTATTATTTTTGGAAAAAGAGGTGATGAACCTTTTGGATGCGCGATGCCGATTCAATCGGTCTTATAAACATTTGAGGTCGCCACCCCATTATTTCGGCAATGGGACCCGTTTTCGATTTATTTTTATAAAAGTGACTTCCTTTTTAACCATTTTAATTCAACGGCCTATTATTTAGAAAAACTGGTCAGGCGTACCAAAGTACGATTTTTAGGTAGGGAATTAAAGTACGTCGGGCCGTTGGAAGCCGACGCCCGGAAAACCGGCCTCTTTTAACCTACGATTTTCTAATTGATTTTTATTTTAGAAAAGCCGATTATTTAAACTCAACCCGAACGAATCGAACCGATTTCCTATATGGAAAATTATTTAATCGTCCCAAATAAGTTCATCCATTGCATCCATTCATAAATTAAGCATCACATCCATCATTCATCAACCATACATATCAAATAAAATTAAAAGACCCTCTCTTGCCTTATGGTTAAAGGCGGGCCACAAACCGAGTTTAATAATAACACCAATAAGGAACAATAAGAAATAAATACTAAACAAAGAAAATCTCATAATCACCAATAATTAATTGATTTAGTTTGATTAAGACTTAATTTGCCCATTGTTGATCCTTTTCCGGATTGAGATTAAAATCTACTTAATGAAGTAAGATTAAGACACAATAACAAAAATAAACTGAGACTGGGAGACAGTCGCATCACGCAGTTGTTCTATGGAAGAACAGTCGCGTGGCGCAGCTCTTGTCTTTTATTCTGGATGGAATTTGGTAACAAGTTGCGTCACGCCAGCTATTCCCTATGAAGAACAGTCGGCGTTGAACGGAAACTCTATTATTGTGCTGGAACTTAGAACAGTCGCGTCACGCGGGTGTTCTATCGAAGAACAGTCGGTGACGGATCTACCTACGTGACGGAAACTGTTTGTGACTTATATTTCAAATCCTCAGGCTTTATTGGTATTATTTATTCAAACTAT
>NW_023591558.1:0-16974 GCF_014843425.1 Jatropha curcas | reverse complement strand
CACAGTTTTTTCGGGCCTAAGCCCAGATATAAAATATGCAAGGTGGTGGAAAAGAACTCACCTGGCAGAAGATGCATCATGGAGGCGTGCGACTTTCAGCGCTTGCCATTAGATTAACCTCTCGAGAGGAAATCCCCAAAGACCCAGAGAAAATCCTCCTCCTGCTTGGTGAAAGCCAAGAGGAAGGAGGTCTTGCTAAACTTTGAAAGTTGAGAGATTGAGAGAACTCTTGTGTGTAGAGGTTTAAATGAGTGAGATAGTGAGATTCAAGCTATTTATAAGCCAAATAGCCAAAGGCGGGTCTTCTGACGCGTCCGATTTTCGCTCTAAATGGGTTTCAAAACCACCGACTCCCATAAATTCATTTTATTGCTTGCCCAGTGGGGGCCCGGCACACTGTGAATACCCGAATTTGAGGCTCAAAGAGCCATTTTTCCAGACTGCAAACAGTCGGCGGCTGGACCGAAGGCCATTTTGGAAGTTCACCGAAGGTATGCCAATATGGTACTTGAAACGTTCGGGACGTCGCGAGGATCGCGAATCTGGGCCCGGAATTTTTTCGGAGGTCCGGAGCGCCCGGAAAGGCCTCCGTAGTGAAAAGATAGCAAGACCGTCGACCACCAGCGGCCCCAGCCGCTTGAGTCGACGGCCCGGCCCAGCAGCCCTAGCCGCCGGAATCGGCGGCCCAGCCGCCGGAGCACGGCGGCTTAACCGCCGGCCGCCGAGTGCGGCCGTCGAGCCCAGCCGCCGGAACAGTCCATTTTTTTGCCTATAAATAGTGGCCTCGGCACTCCGTTTTCGGTACTCCGTTTTCGGCACTAAGTCTGTGTTGACAGACGCTCCTTCTCCCTACGCTCTTTGCGATTCTTTACTGCTTTCTTGCATTTTTTTTATTTTAGTTTTATTTTATTTTTGTTACTCTCTTCTCACTCTAATTAAATTCTACAACTAATAAATGCATATCATTCATCATATAGGGCAAGTAAATTGCCTCAATTAAAATATGATTAAGCTAAATTGCCCACGTTCAATCATTTTTTGGCAATCAAATTGCTAATTAAATCTTTTGGCTAAAAGCCATCAAATCAACACTTTTTGCAAATAAATTTGCCCTAAATAAATCTTTTTGCGAAAAAGCCATTAAAATCATCAATTTTTGCAACAATGCCTAAATCATCTTTCTGGCCTAAGGCCATTAAAATCAGCATTTTTGGCAATCAAATGCCTAAATTATTCAACGTTTTTGGCATCAAATGCCTAAATAAAAATGCACAAAGCATACCACACACATCATGCATAAAGATCCCATTCAAAGCCCTTCAAAGAAGGCTATCGAACTACGTGGACTTTTGATCTCCATTCAAACGGAAGTACGTAGCACGCTCGGGATTTCACCTCGAGCGGCAAGTCAAATCACATAAAACATTTTTCATTGTCCAAAATCGCATTCATCTTTCGCCTTTGCAAAGCATTCATCATAGGGTTAGTCATCAGCATGACATAGTCTCGGGATCATCTCGGGTTTGCACACCATGCTTTAACATTGGGAGGTTAATAATCTAGTAACCTAGGTATAATTAAATTGGAGTCACTTAGGGTTTTTCCTAGTTTACCCTAAAACTAATTAAAACAATTGGCGACTCACACATTCACGTGCATTTCTTCCTAGTACATGCATTCACATGCATTGATATTTGGGAGGGATTCACACTTCAAACACAATATTTATATACATGCCAAAATCACCATTTACAAAATATCCTACCCAAAATGTGATATCTACTCTGATGCTACTCTGATGCTACTCCTCTGGTCTTGAAGAACACCCTCTGCTCCTAACCTGCGCGTGATAAAAATCAACTCGCTGAGTGGAAGACTCAGTGGTGCTAAATAACCAATAATTTAATTAATAAGAATAGCCAAGGCAAATCTTAAATTACTCAACTATATAAATACCGAGATCGCATTCATTTAATTCAAATACTTTGAAAGCAATGAGAACATTATAAATACAAATATGTCTTCATTCTTTTATAGCAACAATAAAATTTCATTTTTCGTTAAGGCTCGTACTCATGCAGAATGAACATAAGCAGATTTGCGCCCACCCTCATCACACACTCATGGCCTTGAAAGCACCCACCATGTGGCCATTGGAAAGCACCACCCCCATCACACAATTGTGGCCTATAAAAGCACCCGTGGCCTTATGAAAAGCACAACCCCATCACAAAAATACAGGCGCTCCGCCTATTTATAAGCTATAACCTAGCATATGATCATTAAGCTTCACAATACAAAATCCATCTCATACATACCACATCTCAATCATGCCCATAGTAGAGCCCAAATCAAAATTCATTCTTATACAAAAGCAATAATTCTTATCAAACTCTTCATTCTTATTACTCAATCAGTCAAAATTTTTACTCAAAACACTATAGATATATACTTATAGAACTTAATATAGTATAAATGTACATAAATCAAGAACTTTTCAGCATTTTCATAAAACTGCCCTTTGCTGGGTTTTTAACACATATTTGAGTTAATGGGTCTCCAATTGAATGAAAATCAGATTTTATTAGAAGCTAAGACCAAATGCTATAAACTGTTCAGAAGACAACGCCCAGATAACGGTAAATAGCAAACAAAACCTAGAACATAGACCAACAGATCAGAACCTGATTCTAGCAAGATTCAGCAGAACCAAGTCCAATGTTTCTTGAATTCCTACTTAACCAAACACTCAAATGAAACCAATCCAGAACGATAGAAGTCTCAAGACACAGGGAAGCAACTTTTATGAATAAGTCAGAGCCTAATATTGTCATTATAGTGGTCAAAATGGGTACTCAATTTAGTGATACATGTAGCCCGTCACAACAGAGTCAGTTTGGGTGTTTCAGCCATAAGTTGAGCTATGTATCTCCAAATTGGACACAAGAGGATGGGTTGCAAAGATAAGAAGTAAAGCTACAACTTGTAGCAAGAACATAAGACGTTATTTTGCCATTTAACTGGTCCAAATGGACAATCATTTCAAATATACAGGTAAGACACCATAACAAAACCAGTTTTGGTATTTAAATCATAAGTTGAGCTACAAGTATTGGAATTAGACATAAGAATATGTTTTGGAAAAATAGAGCTACAACTTTCATGCAGAAGTCAGAAACAATTGGAAAGTATAAAGGGGTCGAAAATGAGTGAAAATGAGTTCCAATCCCACGGCAGAACATATCTCACATTAAAATTCATCAATTTAACCAAAACATACAAAGTTCCCAAAATATATTCAAAACAAAACAACTTAAACAAGTGAAAAGTATTATTGCACTAACCTTATTAACAAGCTTGAATAAGTTTGAAAGCCTTACTCCTGGGCTTTCTCTTACCTTGAGGAGGTTTCTCCAAACCTCTTCAAAGTATGAGAATCAACATTAAAAGCAAACTTGACCAAAAAGAATGTGGAGCATGATTTAATTGGCGCATCAATTACTGTCTAAACCATGAAATTCATTAACAATTCACAAACTCAAACCACAACTTCTTGCTTCAATGATTAACTTCACTTCTCTTTGCCTTTTAATCACCAATTCAACTTTTACTACTTAATTCTGAAGAATTAACTTCTATTCTCATGAGTTTAATTAGGTGATGTTTGTGGCTAAATTGGAGGTGGGATAAGAAAATGAGAAAAATGAAGAAAAAGGGAAGAAGATGGAAATGGCGTGGAGAAGGAGAAGAGAAGAAAGAAAATGTTTGGTGTTACTTAAGGTGCCAAATCAAATTTGACTTCCTAATTTCATGCCAATGTGTGCTAAGATCAAGTCCTAAGTTAATCTCATCAATCTCTAAAAAGTCCTAAGTAATCTCATCCAATAGCTCTAAATATTCCTCAAATAATTCTCTTCTACTTATGATTTCACTCCACCAATTAATTAAATTAACTCCACTAAAATGATTCCTCATTTATTTCTTAATATACCACACTAGACATAATATTCATGAAATATTTTCTACTCGCCTAAATCATGCAAACATGCTCCAAAAAATAGTAATTAAAATATTAAATATGCATAGTAATTTTTCCGGACTAAAATAATACCAAGTCCCGGACCGATGGTACTATTCACAGACCGGTAAATCACTATTACCGACACTGTTACAATGTGCTTCATCCATGAGAATTGAACCCTTCACCTCACTCAAAAGAAAAGAGTGCTCAAATATTAATTGTAAGGATATCTAATAATATATTTTTAATATAGGTTAAGCTAACATGCTCAATATAATAATTAAAATTAATTATAAATTTTAAATAAGCTCTGGAAATATTATGTCAATCAATCAAATCTATTAAGGTATTGAGCCAAATAAAATTAAAGCTAAACATCAATTACCTTTTCTAGTATAGCCTTTAGGCTAGCATACCCAATAATGATTAAAAATAATAGTCATTTTATTTTCTGATATAGTCACAGGCTAACATACTCAAATATTAATTGTAACAATAACCAATAACATTTTCCAATACAGCGTTAGGCTAACATACTCAAAATAACAATTAAAATCTTTAGCAAATAATATTTTTCTAGTATGGCTTTAGACTATTCTGTCTAAATAATAATTAAAGTCAAATATAAATTAAATGGGCACTCAGAAAATATCCTGCCAATCAAATAAATTAGGGTATTTCACCAAACCAAACAATCTAACACAAAAGATCACATCTTGAGCAAAAATTAACAAAATTCACACTCAATTGCAATAATTTCAAATCAATTTCACAATATCATATAAAATTTAAAGAAAATCCAATTTACCATTAAGATCATAATTAAACAAAAATCAATTAAAATTAAATTAAATATATAATTGAAGAGCATTAACTTCCAATTGCACAATAACAAGCTTAATTTTGCAATTAGATCTTTTCTTCTCCACGGGTATAAAATCAAAAACAAAACAATGAATAAATAATAATTCGAGATTCGAAATCTCTTCAAAGCATAAATTCTAAATATGCAACCCAAATAAGAAACGAGTTTACGGATTGTGAAACAAAATTATACATTTTCTGTGGAATGTCCTACTGCGGCTATAGCTAATTGCACCCCTTGATGACTGATATATTTTTACCCAACGTTTATATATAATTACTACTGTTCATTGCAGTTTATATGGAGACTCACAAAATTTACGTGTCTCTCTCGCTCTTTCTTTCTTTTTTTTTTTTTTTTTTTTTGGTGTTTTGCGTGTTGTGGTGTGTGCTTAAGGGCGGCGGCACTCTCATCGAGGGGCGGCACGCTTTCTCTTTTTTTTATCGTTAATCATGTTTTTTTTTTTTTTTTTTTTTTTTTTTTTTTTTTTCCTTAGGCGTTATCTTCTTTCTTTTATTTATTGTGTTTTTTTTTTCTTTTTCTTTTTTAGAGATTGGTGCCCAACTTGGACCAATATTTTTTTTTATATATAATTCTTTTAATTAAAGTAGCCCACACACACTAGGCCTACTTAACTAAATTAAAATCCAATTAAATGAATACATAATAAGTAAAATTAAAAATCTTATTTTAACAATTTATTTCTCAAAAATAATAATACTTACTAATAAATGCCAATAATTGTCAATATATCATATTTTGATAAATAAATTTTAATAATCAATAATAAATACAATTAAATATTTATAAATACTAACAATTATTTTAAAACACCAATTTAATCATTTAAATTCTTAATAAATAGAGAAAATCATAGTAATTTAGAAAATTATTCTAAAATCAAATTAACACCATTTTAAATCCCAGTTTCAAATAATAAGATGTAATTACCCCATACCGCGTTAAATCTCACAATTAGGCTTCCTAATGTTCAATTTCACAATTCACAATCCAAAATCATTTAATGCATGAATAAACAAATTAAAATCATGCAATGCATGAATCTCAATCAAAACTCAATGATTATAAAAATAACTTATCAAGATTGCAAATCATACCAAAATCCAATTCGGTACTAATTAGCAATTCCATAAGCTATTATTCATGATTATAAAAATCAGGGCATTACATTACTATTATATTGCCCTTTGTTTAACGAGCTAACTACTGATCACTAGCCTCATTAACATTCATTCTTGATTCTTTTATGTTAATGACCGTTTATTGTTAATTCTGAACGTGTGTGATTCATGCTTCATTCATTTTTTCATTCCTATGATTGATTTATCGCTTTACATTGACCTTGATGTAAGGGTCCATAATAGATTCTATAAATTGCTTATTTATAATATTATTGGGTTTATATAATTTTAAGGGGTTGATGGGTAGAATGTAAATTAGGCTACATATTGTAATTCTTTTCTCCTTTCTCCCCTTCTTTGCTTGATTATGTTGCATGCTTTACTTAATTGTTATTGCTCTTGAGTGTCATGTTTCAAAATTGCATTAAAACTCATTTTTCACCTCAATTAAAGTTAATCTTATTATTAAGATTGTGAATGAACGGACAATGAAGGAGGCTGGTTTCTAACCGAGTAGTCCAGGTGCCTAACACTTTCCGAGACCGTACCTAACTCCTTTACTCAGTCTCTGGTTAAAACTGAGTTAGTCATTTCCAAAAAAATGGCTAGTTCATGACTTTTTCCCTCAAGATGGTCGCAACTCCAAGAATAAAACTCATACTAAAGTAAGAGCCTATTTACAAAACCCCCTTTTTTAAAAATAAAGTTGCCTTTTTGAGGATATTAAAATAGGTATAAAACAAAAAATCGATTTGAAAAGTTAAAATAAACCAAGTCCATTTTTATATATTTCTTTTCGGCGAAAACATATAGCATTCTCACCCCACAAGCCTAATTGAACATATCCAAGCCTTCTTTCAGAATTGGTACTTGGAAGAGAGTGTAGAGCAATTCACCCTACTTGCCCAACTTGAACCCAAGTCTGAGTCATGATCTAAAGCTGAGTCAGAGTCTAGTTCAGAGTCTTCCTTGTTTTCTCTTTCAGATTTAGGAGATCTTTTTATTGAACTCAATGTAGATGTCGATTATGGTACTTTTACCAGTATTGAAAATTTTCAGTTTTCTTGTTACCATCTTTCCAACCTAAATGATATTGCTGGCAAAAAAAAAATGAAAATGAAAAAGAAATAAAAATAACAAAAGAACAAATAAATGTTGGCACAAAAAACGAACCAAAGCATACATTTATTGTGCATCAATGTGAATCTAAACAAGAGTTATCAGAGCTTATCAAGCAGTATTCAGATTGTTTTGCATGGACTTCCAGTTATATGACTAGCATAGATCCTGACATTACGGTCCATAAGGTTCCCACCTATCATCATGTTAAGCCAGTAAAGCAGAAACTCCGGAGACAGAAACTAGAGATTTCCCTTAGAATTAAAGAAGAGACAGCTAAACTGTTAGAAAATAAATTCATCGAAGCAATAAATTATCTGACATTGCTAGCGAACATTGTATTGGTCCCCAAGTAGGATGGTAAGATCAGAATTTGAATTGACTACTAGGATTTGAACAAGGCCTGTCCTAAAGATGACTTCATGTTGCCCCATATTGACTTGCTTGTTGATAGAATGGCCGGGTCTAGTGCAATTTCAGTAACAGATTTGTATGTAGGGTGTAGTCAGATACTAGAGAATCTGCCAGATAAGTCGAAGCCTTCGTTTATCGCTGAATGGGGGTATCCTTTGTTATAGAGTAATGCTGTTGGGACTAAAGAATGCCTGCATCACCTACCAGAAAATGGTCACCACAATCTTCCATGATCCGATGCATAAGAATGTGGAGGTATATGTTGATGATATGATTATCCACACAAGGATGGACCTAGCCACTTGATTTCCCTCGAGCAGTTCTTCTCCAGACTTCATTAGTATAATCTGGAGCTCAACCCAGCTAAATGTCTTTTCGGAGCACCATTGCATATCTTCCAAGCTATATGGTCTTCGAGAAAAGGAGTGAGATTGATGTAGCAAAGTAAAAGCCATCTTAGAGATGCAACCTCCACAGAAAAGGAGATTCGTGGGTTCTTAGGCCTCCTACAGTACATCAGCCATTTGGTTTCACAATTACCAGATACTTGTGGATCGATCTTCAAGAAGTTGAGAAAAGATGCCCCTAAGACTTGGGATGATGAATGCCAGAAAACCTTTGATCAGATTAACGCGTATCTTCTCAATTCTTCGGTTCTTCAGCCTCCGAGGCCTAGTAGACCACTTCTCTTGTATCTTTAAGTGACTAACGAAGCCATAGGGGTGATGTTAGTATAAGAAGCGCTAGATTCTCACAAGGAAAGTATTGTTTACATAAATGAGGTATATAATGGCCCCTCCACCGGTACCGGCAAAGAGATTATCGGTACTAGTAGAGGTCTTCTCAGTATCAGCCAACCCCTTTTCAAAATTTAGATTTTCTTTCAAAAATCCCAGTTTTTCAAGAAAATTTGACAAAGGTCTCTAAAACAATAATGAAAAATGTGATTTTCAGACAAAAACCAATATTTTACAAAAGCCAGGAATTTCAAACTGCAAATAGAATAATATTTTTATCAAAAGCCAGATTTTCAAATCGCAAATTAAATAAATTTTCATCAAAGCTAGGTGTTCAGACTCAAAACTAATTTTTGGCAAATCGGGCCTAAAAATTCCAAAAGGCACTTACTCAAAAGTCGACCCGAGGCTCAGAATTGGCCATCATGCATCATGCATATTATTTTTGTAACACCCATCGGCCAATCCTCGAGAACCAGACGGCGGATGCCACAATCGGTGCCGAAGCACCGTCTTATGTCACTTATTAAAGCTAGATCACAAATTAGAAGTGGTTAGATTTACCATAGCACATCACATTTCATTTTTTTGGAACAGCCGCATCGGCCGAAATCCATGCCTCGAGAAACCAGCGGCGGATGCCACAATCTATGTTGTTGTGGTGCCGAAGCACCACCTTGCATGCCGGCTTTAATTATAAAGCGTACGATCCACAAATTTAGATCGTTGGGTTAGATTGTCAGTGAAGGTGGAGAGTGAAGAAGGCGGTAAGCCAGTATTGGATTTTAAGATAAAAAAAAAATTATTGAGAAGATGACAGAGTCGCTTACGAAAATTTCGCCAATCGGGGTTTCCCCTTAAAATTTAACTTGCTCACACAAAAAAAAAATATTACACCACTATGCCCCATTTTTCTTCACAGCATAAAACCCCCAAACATCTTAGTTTCAACCCGCACAACCATTTAACAGCATGCAACAACTTCCAATATTCGATCAAGGTGCGAGTGATCTTACATAATCATTATCTTTCGCTACTCTCTCCAACCTCTAGCGCTAAACACATTTCTGTGTCAGGGGAAATATAGTGGATGAGTACATCAATACGCTACGCCCAAAAAAGCCTTCATTACATAAGATGTCAATTTCCTTAAAAATAGATAATCAACATGCTTAATTACATTATAAAAGCTTATAATATACAAACCTCCACAGCTGGCAACATGAACACAAATATTTATAATACATGCCAAAAAAATCATCATTTTACAAAATATCCTACCCTAAAATGTGATATCTACTCTGATGCTACTCTCCTTTTCATCTTGCAGAACAACCCTCCGCTTTCCTAACCTGCGCTGTGATAAAAATCAATGCGCTGAGGCGAAGACTCAGTGGTGCTAAAAACCAACAATTAAAAATAACAAGAATAGCCAAGGCAAGTCTCACAAAATTGCTTTAAATTACTCAACTATATAAAATATCGAAATGACCATATCATTTAATTCAAATTACTTGAAAGTAATAAGGACGATATAGAAATACATAATATGTCTTCATTCTTCAATATGAAGGCCAGAAAAAAATTTCATCCTTTTAGTTAAGTTGCGTACTCATGCAGAGCATGAACATTAAGCAGATTTGATTCGTGGCCTATGTTAGCGCCACCCCCCCATCACACAATCGGTTTGGCCTATGAAAGCCACCACCCCCATCACATAATTCGTCGCCATGAAAGCACCAGCCCCCATCACACAAATAAGCGCGGTCCGAACTATTTATAACCCCATCACACAAATAAGCGCGTCCGCTTATTTATAAGGGCTGATAACCCTAGCATATGATCATAGCTTCACATAACAAAATCAATCTCATCATACCACATTTCAATCATGTATAGCAGATTCTTTCACAAAGTAATAATTCTTAATCAAAAACTCTTCATTTCTTAATACCCATCATTTCAAAATTCTTAATAAAAAACTCTTCATTTCTTCATACCCATCATTTCAAAACTCTTGCTCAAAACACTATAGATATATATAGACTTAATATAGTATAAAAGTACATAAATCAAGAACTTTTCAGCATTTTCATAAACTTGCCCTTTGCTGGGTTTTTAAACCTAACATAATTCTTGAGTTATGGGTCTCCAGAATTAATTTATGAAATCAGATTTATTAGGAAAGCGTGAAGGAAAAAATGCGTATAAAGTTTCAGAGAGGGGACAACAGCCCAGAGTGAGGAGGATTGGTAAAAATAGCAAACAAAAGCTAGAACACAGACCAAAAAAGATCAACGATGATTCAGCAGAATCAAGTCCAATGTATTCAGCAGAATCAAGTCCAATGTTTCTTGAATTCCTACTTAACGAAACACTCAAATGAAACCAATCCAGAACGAGAGAAGTCTCAAGACACAGGGCAACAAATTTTATGAATAAGTTAGAGCCTAATATTGTCATTATAGTGGTCAAAATGGGTACTCAATTTAGTGATGCATGTAGCCCATTGCAACAGAGTCAGTTTGGGTGTTTCATCCATAAGTTGAGCTATGTATCTCCAAATTTGACACAAGAGGATGGGTGGGAAAGATAAGAAGTAAAGCTACAACTTTTATGAAGAACAGAAAACGTTATTTTTCCATTTGAGTGATCGAAATGGACAATCATTTTGGATATACAGGTAAGACACCATAACAGAACCAGTTTTGGTATTTAAATCATAAGTTGAGCTACAAGTATTGGAAAAAGAATATGTTTGGAAAGCTGAAAATAGAATAACAACTTTCATGAAGAAGTCAGAAACAAAATTGGAAGTAAAAGGGGTCGGAAATTGAGTTCCAAATTGCACTGAGCTAAGAAACATATGAATAACATTAAAATTGCATCGATTTACCAAAACATACAAAGTCCAAATATATTCAAAAAACCTAACCATTAAAAAACAACTTAAACAAGTGAAAGTATTTATTGCACTAACCTTATTTAACAACTTGAATAAAGCTTGGGAAAGCCTTTACTCCTTGGCTTTCTCTTTACCTTTGAGGATGGTTCTCCAACTCTTCAAGTATTGAGAAATCAACATTAAAGAGCAAAAACTTACAAAAAGAAAATAAGTTGGAGCATGATTTAATGCATCAGTCTGACTTAATTAACATGTCTAGGACCCCTTGAATCTTCTAATTATATTAGATAACTCAAAAACCATACAATACCTTAGCATTCAAATGTCCGTAACTTCACTTCTCTTGCTTTTATCACAAATGTCAACTTCTACCTACTTAATTCTTAAGAATTAATACATGGCATGTTTAATTTAAGTATAGCTTGTTAGGTACTGAGAGGTAAGAAATATGTGTAGAAAATTGAAAGAAGAGACAAGAAGAGAATAATGAGCGTGGTAGAAGGAGAAGAGAGAAAGAAAAAGTGTGTAAGCGATGACTCACATTTAAGGTTGACAAAGTCAAATATTTGTAGTTCCTTAATTTCATGCCAAATGTTTGTGGCTAAGATTAAGCCTAATAATCTCATCAATGGCTCTTTAAATATTACCTCAATTATTAATTTATACTTCTAAGAGAAGAAAGAAAAAGTGTTGTGGTGATAACTTTAAGGTGACAAAGTCAAATTTGACTTCCTAATTTCATGCCAAATGTGTGGCTAAGATTAAGGCCTAAGTAATCTCATCCAATGGCTCTAAATATTCCTCAAATAATTATCTTCTACTTATTATTTAACTCCACCAATTAATTAAATTAACTCCACTAAAATTATTGCTCATTTATTTCTTAATATACCACACTAGAAATAATATTCATATAATACATAAACTCTCCAATAATATTCATGAAATATTTTCTACCCGCCTAAATCATGCAAACATGCTCCAAAAAAATAGTAAATAAAATATTAAGTAGGCATAGTAATTTTTTCGAACTAAAATAATACCAAGTCCTGGACTGATGGTACTATTTACAGACCGGTAAATCACTATTACCGACACTAAAAGAAAAGCAATCTGTTACAATTTTATCTACTAACCATGACTTTTAGGTCAATAATTGAAGCAATAAATAGGCAACTCAGTGCATGCTCAAGACAAGCAGTTAGTGCAAAATTTCCAAAACGAGCAACTTAGTGCAAGCTCAGAACAGGCAATCAATGCAGAACCAGAATAGTCAGGCAGTTAGTGCGTAGAACAGTGCAAGTTCAAAAATCAGTGCAATTAGTGTCAAAAAATCAAAATAGACAGTTAGTCCATAACCATAATAATTAGGCAACCAGTGCAAACATCAGGGCAACTAATGCAAACATCAGGGCAATCAATGTTAAAGTTAGAAAAATCAGGCAGTCAATATAGATCAGGAAGTTGATATAGGTTCAAAAGCCAGTGCAGTTAGTACAAATTCAAAAATCAATGCATTCAGTGCAGAATAAGGGTAATCAAATGCCAAACGCTTAGAAATAGGCAGTCACTGCAACCACAGTTGAAACAGGCAATCAGTCAATAAGTCAAAAATTCAAGCATTCAGTGTAGAATAAAGGAGAACAAGAGATCAGGCATGCAGAAATAAAATCTGATAATTTGATAAATAAAAATGGCCAAGTTTTTACAAAAGAAGATGTCACGGCTAAGGCAACATTGACCCAAAAATGTTACGAAGTTAGTAAATTAAAGTCATATTCTAGAAAAGATAGAAAAATAATGTAACGCTCGACTCTAATCACTAGAGAAATTGTTTACTTTGGATCAAGCCAATTCCATCCCATACTGGATTGGCAAGACCCGCACAGTTTTGTCCTGTAGATAAAATGGGAAACTTCCCAGGGGGTCACCCATCTTAAAATTTCCATTAAGCGAGCACGCTTAATCCTAGAGTTCTTCCAACTCTCCAGGCCATTTGACCAAAAGACACCTCTGATGATTAGTTTCCTCCTTTTCGACATATGATCTGATTCATTCCTGTGTCCCGCATTCCATTACCAATAGTTAGCCTACCATCCTAGAAGCTAGAAAGGAGCTTTGCTTTACCCACCCTCTTAGGATCACTTTGCCGGGTCGGGATGCCACAAATAAAGCAATAGGGTGACAGGCCCAAGGCATTAGCATCGCCTAAGCTCCTCTCTTAGCGACTTTACCTAGCTCCTCAAGAAGCTCTCTTGAGTCAGGGCCTCGGACAACGTCCCTCGGAGGTGACCAACCAGAGATGGCATCCCCTCGCACCAACCCGTAGGAGGCTGCATAATTGAACATCAAAAATTCAAGTTACTAAATCGCACAACGAATCATAAGAGTTGAACAGACTGAGGAAACGAAAAATACTGGCAAGCCATTAGGGTGCACAGGCTAGTTGTTCGGAATGTCCTTCGAAAGAGGGTAGGTGGTCATGCCAAATGGTTTGTTATATCTCACCTGTTGCATGTTCTTAGCTAGCAGATCTAACACTGAAGGAGCAGTAACCCTTCGACTTGACGTCGACACTAGAGGTGGAGGTGGGACCTGGTCTTGCTCACCTTGCCAAGATGGAAGGTAGGTTAGGGAGGTATCCCCATTTTTCTCAGACTACTGAGCAGAGAATAAGAAGTCATTAGTGATTGTGGGTTCATTTCAATAAATTTTGGGTAAGAAAATGGCTTCTCAAAGTAAGAAAGCAAGAGGAGAGCAAATGAAAGGGTGTGGGGAAAATGGGCCACCACCACCCCCTATTTATAGAAAATGGGGAGGACAAGTCTCGCCTTTGCCCGGAAGATTGGACTTTTCAAGACCTATCCAGAGTCAAAATTTTGCATGGTTTCAGCCTATATGACCCTGACAAATTTTCAAACAAAGTTCTACCCTCCTTTGCAATAGAGTTTTATAGAAAGGACCCAAAAAATTAGCCGAATCAGACTGGTTTAAAAAAAAATGGTTTCAAAATCAGATGAGATTTTAATAGGATGTTCTAGTTTGAAACTCCAACAAGAGGTGTTGAAATTGGGGTTTGTTACGCTCGAATCAAGGTCAACTTGATCTTTTGGAAGGGGCAAACTGTTGATCATGATTTTAGCACCAGGCTCTAGGAATCCCGCTACGGTTCCAACGGCATGAGAATCAACTCAATCGGATGTTGTTTGGGCCTCGAACGGACTATCGGAAGCTTGAAAACTCAAAAATCAAGCCAAAAGGGTAGGGCAGTAATTTGCCCTGATAAGTACTAACCAGCCTAGTGGCGGTACCGATCATCTACCAACTGGTCTGGCTGAGCCTCCTAAAGCAGACCCGCCGGTATTAGTGTTGACATGGTCGATACCGACCAGAGGGGGATCCAACCCTATAAATTGGTGCTACCCCCACTTGCAAGCACCTCTTGTTGCTTGATCGAGCACTTCTCAAGCATCAACGACTCTATTTCTCCCTTTTGGATGAAAAGCAATATAATATGACTTCGCTTTTCTTTCTTAGTTGAGTTAAAACCCAACTTGGTTCTCAAAAGTCGATCCTTTTGACTTT
Source organism: Jatropha curcas (assembly GCF_014843425.1). The sequence goes on along the minus strand of NW_023591558.1, from coordinate 2,186 downwards.
CACTCACATTTTGGCCTTTCTTAGGCCAAAGCTAAGCACTATATATATATCTCAAATCAAGTCAACGACTCGTTCTTATCTTCTTTCTCCCTCTTGATGAAAAGCAATATAATATGATACTCCGCTTTCATGTTCTTTAGTTGATGTTTAAAAAACCCACTTGGTTCTAAAAGTCGATCCTTTTTGAGACTGTCACTTTTTCACAATTTACGTATGTGCCTTTTCTGTTTAGGCCAAAGCCTTAAGTCATGTAACTCTCGTCAGGTTGATAGTAATATATATATGATATATTAATATATAGATATAATAATAAAATATAATATTATATAACCTTAGCATCTTCGAGGATATATATAACCTTAGCATTTTGGAGAAAGACTCGATCTCCTTGGTCGTTTTTAATTGTGAAGCTATACAATCGTACACTTGCACCTCCAAATCTCGAAACCCCTTATCCTAAGGTATAAACACTGAACTCAATCTTTCTCAATTAAGCTTGGTTGGTTTAGCGCTTTATAAACTATCAAGCCTAGTCTGTCTGACACTTAATATGCTTTAAGCTTGGTTTGTCCAGCATAGAATACAAAAGCAATTTTGAAACCTAAAGTCGGGTCAGTTCGACATCTCATAAGCCCACTCTAAGAGTGGCATTCAAAATCCTACCATCCTAATCAATGGTAGAACTTAGTGCGCCCTAATCCTCATACAAATGAGGTATGAAGGCACACTTATGGATTTCAGACTAGGTAGCGGGCCCCTGACCGAATAGATCGGTCGGAATCCAGGGGAATGTGTCGCACAACCTAGAATCTTCGATAAACGAGGCTAGAGTTGGGCTCCCCTTTGAATTACACAGTAATCCGGCTCCCTATTACGGGGGTGCCTATACACCAGGATCGTGACAACCTGCAGTACCTCAGAACCACTTTTTACGGCTTATTCGATGATTTGTTGCCTCGCGACAACGCCAACCTACCCCATTAAAGGGCTGACTCCCCATTAAAGGGCTGACCGGCCTGCACTAAGTTGACGTCCCGCACATCGAAGTCCGGGCCCTAGGCCACAGAGCCGCTGGTCGAAATAGGATAAACCTGGGGGCAAGAGCCAGTGCTTTCGTCCACAGTGTCAACCGTGAGAACCCCCCATGGAACGGGCCCGAAATTGGCCCTATGTGGCTTCTGATACCAACAAATACCATAAGATCGCCCGAATAACTAAACATTTTAAATATCAAAAAAGGAAATTATTTATATTATCCAATTAAAATCATTATAATAGTTGTTAAAATTTGGTTTATTATAAAATCTAATAAAATCTCAGTAATATTTAGACTAATATTAAATATATTGTAATTAAAATATTGATTTTCCCTCTAAATTACAAAAATATGAATGTAATTCATTTAAGCATGATACGTGGGCGTTGTTTTATACCAAAGAAGACGACTATTTGAATATCCCTTTGGACCAGTAAGCCGCACCTCTGGGTTTCCCAGCCTTATATATCAATACTTTTTTTATGAAAACAGTTTCGAATTTTAATCTTTGAATTTAAACAGAAGTGGTTTATTCAATGAATAGTGGCCCGTTTAATCTCACAGTGCATGAACAGTAAAGATGTTTATGAACATGCAATAAACAAGATTCTGATGTGGAAAAGAATCACACAGGTGCAAACCACAGAGCATACTTATACAACAACAAAATCACAATAAATTTAATAAATTTATCAATTAACTCAACCACTTTTAATGATTTTATTTAAGGTTGAGGGTTCCTGCAAACCTTAAGGCGCTGGGATCCCCAGAACTAAGTCAGAGTGTAAGAGGGAGAAGAGAAGAAAGCCTTAACAGGGCCTTTAGTAGTACAGTTTATAAATTTAAATAATAACTTTAATTTAAATATGAAATCAATTTAAACTTACAAGTTTAAAGTTTACAATCCGACTTAACGTGAAAATGCTTACAGAGAACTTTGAGAGAGAGGATGAGAGTGTTTAGAGTAGTTGTGGTTATACTATCCTATGCCTTCACAAAGAGGAAATAGCTCTCTTTAAATAACACTAGAAAAGAATCTTTTACTATTCTATTTTTACTATTATGAATAGTGATTTGGTCTGGCCACGAATCTTGGAACAGTGTTGACCTTTACTGTGGATGAACAGTTGGTTGTCTGCCATCGAATCTT